>CM062286.1:23080802-23085802 GCA_031216635.1 Dissostichus eleginoides | reverse complement strand
ATTAGAGATCTTTTACTGGTCTTATCTGCCAGACGTCCTCTGTATACAGGTGTCAGCCTTACATGTCTGCAGTTTCTCAAACACGACCCACTTTGGATTTTAACATAACCTTTCTCCTAGGAAAGGAACTTTCCTGTAGGAAGTATAATAAATGACATCGCACTTCTTTACACTCGACTTTACCGACAATAACACAAGAGTTTTCCAAAACGCTGCCCTGCGTTGGCTCACTTTATTTTACTGTGTGGCATCTGTTTAGAAACGGTGTGTGTGTGTGTGTGTGTGTGTGTGTGTGTGTGTGTGTATATCTGAATGCTTTTGTTTGCTTGTGAGTTATATGTATTGCACTGATGATGTTAGATAGGGTTTGACATCTGGCTTGCCATTACAAGGGTTGTGTTGTTTAGCCCTTCCCTATAAAACTAGAATTGGCTGCCGGTGTCCTGAACATATAAGGAGTGAGTGTGTGTTCATATTGTACCACTCTCTACATTTGTTAAACAAAACCTACTGTCTGCCACTGTTCCTACTGACACATAAATAATACAATGACCCAAAACTGGCCATGGTTTTTAAAAAAAAATGTTTTAATCTGAAACCTCAATATGATTGAAGTTTGGTTGAGTTTAGATAACTCAAAGTATTTTTGTTGGGTTCTGGAAAGTATGACCATACAGTAAATACAATTTTGGTCATCTAAATATGCCTTAGTCAGCGTTTGGTTGTATTTTGCTAATTTGTGGTTCTAAAAAAACAAGAATATGACAACGTCCAAAAACCAAGATGGTGGCAGCCGAAATGCCAAGCCGAGGCTTCAAAGTGGCAGACAAAACAATGGGCCGACGTCATGGCCATCTACTTATAACAACATCTATGAGTTTAAAATAAAACTGACATATTGTGAGACCAATGCTTTTGGGCGAGTTGCAGCACAATTAATCACTTAATTATTAAGTGAAGATGTGTCGGTGACATAATGTCACAAACTTGGAAACACAAGGTAAAAGACTCAAATGCATGACCCGGGAGACAAAGGTAAAGTATGCGATAACTACTTTATTCCAAAAAAAGGATGTACAAATAAGGATCGACACTCGAGGTGAAAAAGGTTTCAAAAAAGGCACAAAAGAAAATCGCTCACAAAGTGAGGAACAAAACTTACAAAATACTTCAGGAGCATAAATTAGGCTTGAGACCAAAATAACTAGTCGCTGGTACGCAGACTACTGGCATGGAGACAGGACAAGACGAACTGACACAAGACAAGGGGAGACTGGGGAAGATAAACAAGAGGTAACTGGGCACAGGTGGAAACAATCAGGGGCGGGGCTGGTGCTGATGAGAGCGGGAGACACACACAAGGATAGGGAGTCAAGGAACCTGGAATGAAACATAACAGGTGAGTGTCAAAATAAAACAGGAAGTGGGAGACAAGACATGACTAGACTCAACATTTTTGACGGGACACAACACATAATACAGTTTTAATATTAGTGTGTTCGAAATCTTACATATGGTAGTTAGTGCTAAACACGAGTACATTTAAGGTTAATATTAATAAAATATTATTATTATATAAAAAAATGACATTTTGACATCATGATGGGAGAGTTATTGCATCTCAAAAATGTCAGAAATCTTTTGAGAAATTTAACTCACAACTACAAACGTCACCCTTTATGTGCCACTAGTCAGGGGGGGGGTCACCCTCTATGTGCCACTAGTCGGGGGGGTCACCCTCTATGTGCCACTAGTCGGGGGGGGTCACCCTCTATGTGCCACTAGTCGGGGGGGTCACCCTTTATGTGCCACTAGTCGGGGGGGTCACCCTCTATGTGCCACTAGTCAGGGGGGTCACCCTTTATATGACATAATACATTATAATACACACACACACACACACACACACACACACACACACACACACACACACACACACACCATCTCGCCACAGCACTACAGCCAGAATCCTCTGGCTTTTGCCTGAACCTCATGTTGTGTTTATATATCCATGCTCCATCATCTATCATCAGTATTACAGCTCACTGTGTGGTTGAACTTGGAGCTCCTAAAGATAACAGCCCGTTAACCACTGACAGCTTCAGCTCTCAGACCTGAGGCTGCACTGCTCCTGATATCCAGCACATGTTTCATTATGCAGTGCCTGGAGCTTTAGGAGCAGGTTAACGTTTGATTATTTTGCTGCTATATTGTTTCCAAAGAGCTGCTGGGCAAAGCTGTGTGCCACTTAGTTACTTCCATCAAACATTCTACCCCCATATTCAGCCATGACTTCTTTCTCTTTGCTGTGAAACACTTGGCATGTGGAAGGTTTGCTCTGCCAATTTGTTTTAATTCGATTTCAAATAAACAATAAATAGATTTGTGTTTGTTCTTTTAAATTATCTTTTTTGTTAATAGGCAAGCGCACTGTAGGCCACCGTAGGCTTAATGTGTAATCCCTTTATGTCACCCTTTATGTGCCACTAGTCAGGGGGGGGGGGGTCACCCTTTATGTGCCACTAGTCAGGGGGGGGGGGGTCACCCTTTATGTGCCACTAGTCAGGGGGGGGGGGGGGTAACCCTTTATGTGCCACTAGTCAGGGGGGTCACCCTCTATGTGCCACTAGTCAGGGGGGTCGCCCTCTATGTGCCACTAGTCAGGGGGCTCACCCTCTATGTGCCACTAGTCGGGGGGTCACCCTCTATGTCCCACTAGTGGGGGGGTCACCCTCTATGTGCCACTAGTCGGGGGGGTCACCCTCTATGTCCCACTAGTCGGGGGGGGGTCACCCTCTATGTCCCACTAGTCGGGGGGGGTCACCCTCTATGTCCCACTAGTCGGGGGGGGGTCACCCTCTATGTGCCACTAGTCAGGGGGGGTCACCCTCTATGTCCCACTAGTCGGGGGGGTTCACCCTCTATGTCCCACTAGTCGGGGGGGTCACCCTCTATGTGCCACTAGTCAGGAGACCACCAAGCCAGTGTTTACTGTCTGGAAACAATGAATATCAAATAATCAGATGATAAGATATTTGAATACAAATATTTCCACCTGCTACATGTGCTAGAAGAAAAGTCAGTAAATCACAAAAAGTCATTTGCATTCATCCCTTTGATGTCTGTTTGATTTCCATGGCATGCTATCCGTTTTATGGATGCTCTCTCACAGTTTGTGCATGTGTTTTCTTTCTTCAATCTCAGATCCAGTTATGTATGGAATGAAAACATGCCTGGTGGTCCATGATATAACATGAGCAGACTGCATGACACTGATGTGTCTGCCGCTGTTTCAAAATATTGCATGATAAAACCCTCACAGACAGGCCTAAGGAACCTTTTTATTGTCCTTTTTTAATATGCATATAGCCTTGACGAATGCGTCTTAAGAATATAAGATGACAAGTCTGATTTATTTCAATATTCCTACTTGCAGGAAAAGAATCCATTATCCTGTGTTATCCTGTTATAAACTTTCACGCATGCCAGAGAACCCAATAAATGTCATAACATTGCCAGATCCTTTTTCTGTTTAAAACAGCTTTATGACCCTCACCTAGATAAATCTCTGAGAACAAATGCAATGGAGGGAAGGTGTGTGTGTGTGCAAGGGTAGGGGGGCAATTTTTCCGAACCAAAAAGCCTTATCCATCTTTAACATCCTGTCCCCACCTCTTAAAAATGGAAAACGGATACTTTGCGAGGGTTTGTGAGTGCAGATTGAGAACAAACAAGTCCCTATAAGGTAGGGAAAGGCAAAGATGTATTGGAATGTCTAAATAACCTCTCCTTCTGGCAAGGATTGATGGGTGGTCAACAACCCTTTTTTTTATCCATGGAGATGTTATGTAGGCAGTGGGCGCTGCTCAAACCACAGTATTTGGATGTTTGGTTTAGCTGTAATTGCTTAATTGGAGGGAATGAGGAAGTTGATATGCCAGGAAACACACATGCTGAAAAGCAAGACCCTTGTTTTTTAGGTTCGACTTTAGACTACACCAAGACTGTATGTACTGTATTAATGAGATATCATGCGATCTGTTGGCTTCATGTCAAGCACATTCCCCCCCCACAGGTCCTCACCACATCATTGAGGTTGTAACATTTTAGACAAATAAACGTATTTCATTCTTTTTGCAGAACTCCTTCTCCAGTGTCTTTCACATGGAATATGAGGAGCTGCAGGAAGTCCTCGACCCCCCAAAAGGTAAGCTGATCGCCCTCAACTCAAATTAACTTAAAGGTCCCCGCAGATTGGCCTTCAGTACTCCAGCTGTTTCCACCGGTTATAAGCGCAGATCTGTCCTTTGACTTGAAAACAAGCCTTTCTCCTCTCCTTACAGGAGGTCTGTGGAACGGGGCTTTGCATAAGGATTTATTGTCATCAGAAAGACATTCACAACAGGAAAGGCAGTTGTATGGCAAGGTTTCTCGCAGTAGTAAGATTATCTTTGTGTCCAATCAGTCACTTTACTTCATCACTTCTATTGAGAAAAAGAAAAGACAGAAAAACGGGTAAAAAAACTGGTATATACTGTGAGAAGCAAAGCCAGTACAGTAAACACCTTTTAACAGTCTGTACACTAGAATGAACAGTATCAAAGCAAATAAAGACACAAAGAAATAAAATAGATATAAAGCAACCAAGAGTAACCAAATCAATTCAAGATTTACAGGCAGTATACTGTACAGGGTCACAAGAAGAAATGCTACAGCTGCAGAGCTTCCTGCATCAACTGGTGCTCCAGGCCACAGGAGCCAATCAGATATAATCTGATTTAAGATGCAATGAGATAAAAATCCCCCCCGCCCCCGTCTCCAGGGTGGCCTGGCCTCCCCAGTTGCTACGCAGCATCAGAAATTCAATCTTAATCTCAGTCCAAGCAACATAGCTGAAGTGTGTGTGTGCATGTGTGTGAAGTTATGATGCTGTATACTGTGACAGTTCACATCTTAAATCATCTAATGTCAGATGGTTTATGTAAAGACAACAAATGACA
>CM062286.1:23075802-23078302 GCA_031216635.1 Dissostichus eleginoides | reverse complement strand
GGGGTCACAGGTTCAAACCCCACTGCAGTCAGCATGTCGTTGTGTCCCTGAGACACTTCACCCCAAATTTCTCCTGTGGGGATTGTCCACAGTATTGAGTATGTAAGTCGCTTTGGATAAAAGCATCTAACAAGTAACATGTAATGTAATGCACTCCGGGACAGCACAGAGTATATTTGACAAGGTGGATGAGGTGCTCCGCGAGAGGATGTGAAACTGTCAAGCATCAATCGCCTGGGCTCCGACGGGGGTAGTGTAATGATGGGCAAACGTGCTGGAGTTGGTGCTCTTCTGAAGAGAGAGAGTGCATTTTGCATTCAGGTGCACTGTGTTGCCCACCGAGCTGTGCTGGCCGCGCTAGATGCTGCAAAAGCTGTGGACCAAGTAGGAGTTTACAAGCGCATCCTCTGTGTACTCATTTTACAAGCCACTCAGCCAGCAGGACCAATTGCCTCCGTCAAATGACAGCAGCGCTCGGGGATGAAGATGTGAAAAGCCTAAAGCAGCAGTGTGCTGTCCGCTGGTTATCCTTGCACAGGGCAGTGGAGGGTATCAAGCTAAACTGGCCTGCTCTGGTGATGGAGCTACATGAAGAGGCTGTTGGAGGAAATGCCCAAGCAAAAGGCATCCTTGGTCAAATCCAGTCATACTGCTTTGTCGCCCGGACTCACGCACTGGCTGATGTGCTACCTGTTATGACCAAACTGAATTAGGTTTTCCAGAAAGAAGATGTCTTTTTGGAAAGAAGCTATCTAATTTAGTCATTCATGCTAATCTTTAGTTAAATTATTCACATGGTTTTACACCTTGCTAAATAACCAACATGTATGATACATATTTTCAGACCTGGATACATTTTCTTTGACATTACAGTAATTGTACCTGACATGATGAACATTTACTTTGACAGCAAAACATGGTTTATTGTGAAAAACACATATTTACCACTTCACCATGTGCTTCTCTCCATCACAGCCAAATGGAAATGATGTGTGCTTCTTGAATTTATGATCACATGACAACAAATGTGCACATTTCCCTAGATAAAGGCGGTGGGTCAACTTACCCACCGCCTCAACTTACCCTACTCTCCCCTACTAATGCAAAACAAGTCAGATTTAGCGCTATGAAATCGTTGGCACTGGCTGCTGATGTAGGCCACTTTTAATTTGCTAGTGTGTGTTTCAGTGTGAAGTGTGTGTTTCAGTGTGAAGTGTGTGTTTCAGTGTGAAGTGTGTGTTTCAGTGTGACGTGTGTGTTTCAGTGTGAAGTGTGTGTTTCAGTGTGAAGTGTGTGTTTCAGTGTGACGTGTGTGTTTCAGTGTGACGTGTGTGTTTCAGTGTGACGTGTGTGTTTCAGTGTGAAGTGTGTGTTTCAGTGTGACGTGTGTGTTTCAGTGTGAAGTGTGTGTTTCAGTGTGAAGTGTGTGTTTCAGTGTGACGTGTGTGTTTCAGTGTGAAGTGTGTGTTTCAGTGTGACGTGTGTGTTTCAGTGTGAAGTGTGTGTTTCAGTGACGTGTGTGTTTCAGTGTGAAGTGTGAAGTGTGTGTGTGCCAGTATTTGTTTCAGTAAACAGTCCAGATCAGCTTGTCCTGTGGGATCTAAAGTTGAATCGATGTGAGACTTGTGTTTCGTCACTATGGCTACTCAGTTATGAAGCTGTTTTGTTGTGTCTCCTCAGGGACTGTGATGTCAGTCAGATTAACTACATGTACGCGCAGTGTGTTAAAAACACCATGCAGCCTCTCAACATCGCAGACGTGACCAAGGACCAACGCTTCCCTTGGACAGTCAGTATATGATTTATTTGCCTTTCTCCTTTTATTTTATTTTTCTTCAAGTGAGTAATTATCCCTGTTGTCCTCTGACAGAGGGAAGATCCAGATCTCAGCAGCAACCAGATCAAGAGTTTGCTCTGCACTCCCATCAGGAACGGCAAGAAGGATAAAGTCATAGGTGGGATCTCTCTCTCTCTCTCTCTCTCTCTCTCTCTCTCTCTGTCCTCCTGAATCATTCTCTTCAACCTAAAGTTGTTCATACAGCCCTTTAAATCATTTGGTAATGAATTCAACAGTTTAACACTAATAATACAGAGACACAGCTGCTCTAAAGTAGTCCAAGCAAACTGATTTTGAAACTGGTCTTGAAATGTTTCTTTACAGTGTATTTGTATTTCTGTCAAGACTAGTGTTAAACTCATATACTAGTAAACACATATATAAGTCAAATCTAGAGAAGTGAGCGCCGTGTTTTTCCCGGCAGTGTTGATTATAAACCCGAGAGTTAGATACTTCAGCAGTCTTAAATCATGAGAACACATTTAGCAGCATAGCATAGCCACTTTTATTATACTTATTGAATATTCTTGCCGCTCCACCCATCACTTTGATTATCATCAGCATAATAATTTGAGAGCAGCTCCATCGGTTGGCTGTGAAGATGTCACATGATGTCTGATCAAACAGAGCTTCTCCTCCAAACCTTTAAGAGTCCTGGGGACG
>CM062286.1:22865802-23070802 GCA_031216635.1 Dissostichus eleginoides | reverse complement strand
AAACACAGGAAGCTACATCTGAAATGATATTGGATCAATGCACAAAACAACGTTCTTGCCTGGACATTGGATAATCCCCCTGGATGAGATTCCCTTACTCTCAAAATAATTGTATTTTGAGATACATTTTCAGGTTTATTTCTTATTATTTAGCCGCTTTGCCCCCTACAAAACTCCCACACTCAGACTCTCAGATGGTTGGGTACTCTGCCCTGCTGTTCAGTGCATACGAATAAAGAACAGTTTGAGATGTATTAGTGTAGTTTAGAGGCGACCCTCTTCCCCATGGAGACCCCCAACACAGCAGCGTTCAGCGGGGGGCTGTTAGTGATCCCACTGTTGCGAGTAAAACCCAATAGTTTATAATCTAGCGCTTTTCTTTTTCGCCTGTAACAGTGAATACAAAATAAATTGTCGACTGCAGTGGCGATCAGGGCGGGTTTCGGACTGGTTTTCTGCATTCCACGTCGCTAAAACCAGGCTGCGAGTACCTAATGCTGAGAGTGGGGGGCGGCTCCTTGTAGTCATTTTTGTCTTTGATTGGCCAAGCCCCATACAGCAAGGCACCCGTTAACCCTCTTTCTATTGGGCAAATTCAGAGACATTCCAAAACATGTTGATGCTACATCAAATGATCAGATACTGATTGACCCCACAAAGCCAAACCAAATGTAGATGCAGGTTAGGAGTTGGTTGTATATGCCGTCTTATATGGTGTTTTCTACAGAAAAGTTGATATATACTTTTTTATGTGTGTGTGTTTCAGGTGTTGTCATATCACGCCTCTGCCGCAGAGGAAGAGACGCGGGAACTCCAGGTAACCGCGGTAAATTAACATTTTATTACGTTGACAAAAAACTCCACATGAACCTTAGTTGTCACACGTGCAACATTACATTACATTACATGTTACTTGTTAGACGCCAAAGCGACTTACATACTCAATACTGTTGGCAATCCCCACAGGAGCAATTTGGGGTGAAGTGTCTCAGGGACACAACGACAGGCTGACTGCAGTGGGGTTTGAACCTGTGACCATCTGATCCCAACACCGAGGCTCTATCCACTGCACCACACGCCTCCATTATTAAACACAAAGTCATAAGCACCAAAGCGACACACACATCCTTCAGATGAGAAGCATGTACACAACCCCACAGCGCTCACTCAGTATTAAACGGCTGCTTCATCACAGCACGATACAGGAGACATGATTGGCTACCAAAGCTAGAATGTGGCTACATTAAATACATTACATCTCACACTGATGTTTTAAAGAGTTCTTTCTCTCACTCCCGGACGTTGTATAACCCTTAAATGGGCTATGAAATATAAATATTTTGGATCATTAATTTATTTATTTTTCCCATATAACACCCATATTACACTGTTATTACACCCATATTACACATTGATACACCCCTATTAAACCCTATTATAACATAATTACACCCATATTAAACCTTAACTATACCCATGTAATATTATTTTTATATCCACATAACACTGTTATTAGACACACATTACACCAATGTAACACTGAGTTTACACTATTATTACACCGTAATTACACCCTAATTACACTGTTACTACATCCATATTACACTGTTATTACACCCCTAATATACCCATGTTACACTGTTATTACACCTATATTACACTGTTATTAGACCCATATTACACCCATTTTACAAATGGACACATCCTTTCAAATTACTGTATTTTCATTGTTGTTGAACTTCTTAATCTTAATTTATTTCTTAGACTGTCATTTATTAACTCAAAATTTGATATACTGTTAATTTCCGTCTTTCTTGTGATTTTCATGATTAGCTCACTTGCAAGTACATAACTGGTTTTATAACAGCTTTTCAAGGCGCTGTGAGATTATAAAATAAATCAGTTTAGTCCAGCTTCCACAGCCTGAGCGTGGAGGCGTACAGTACGAGCGTCTGTTCTCTTCTCCTGGTGGCGAGGTGGCTGAACTCACAGCATAACCTGATTAAGTGGCTCCTCTTGGGTGCTAAAGGGAGTATGCGTCACTTGGTATCTAGGACACGGGTTCTACCCATGAGACTGCTGCATAGTCTGTGTTACACATCATATGAGTAAAACCCTCGTAACTAAAGCTGCTACTGTACCTGCAGCAGCACTTTTAATATCTGGGGTGCAGATGCATGATACTCCTGCCGTTTATTGTTACACAACTGAGTTCCCTGACATATTTTGTGTAATGATTGACACTGCTGCTGGAACAAAACAATTTCCCAATTTGGGGTAAATAAAGTATCGATCTCTCTATCTATCTATCTATCTATCTATCTATCTATATTTATCAGTGTGTGTGTGTGTGTGTGTGTGTGTGTTTTCAGGTAGCCACAGTGCCGTCCGCCCAGTCGTTGCGTCTCATGGACTTCAGCTTCAGTGACTTTGATTTGTCAGACACAGAAACCACCATGGCTACAATCCGGATGTTTGTCGACCTCAATCTGGTCCAAAACTTCCAGATGAAGTACACAGTAAGAATTAAAGTAGATTTTACCTAAAAATGCTTTATATTGTTTCTGTCCATCTGTTTATCTCACCAGAGCTGGATAACACACTAGTTATTTGGTAGAGGCCCCTGGAATCCTGACATACATCATACATACATCCTAAGTAAAATGAGGCAGGTGGTTGTTCAATTATTAAAATGATAGCTATTGCTACATGACCAGAGGTAATATTTCCAGACATCAATAGAGAGACAAAGCCTGAATTACATCAGTGATACACAAAAGGCTTTTTTATTGTGAAAGGTATCATGGCAACCATCACATTAACCATCACATTAACCATCACATTATGCTGGAAATTGTTGGTTGTTTTCAATAAATGTCTCAGAAAGAGACATGAGAAGCCTCCTGGTTTCAGTAATTGCAGAAAACAATCTGCTGGTCATTATCAGCAGCATTTGAGCATGAATGTGTGTGTGTGTGTGTGTGTTGTGTGTGTGTGTGTGTGTGTGTGTGTGTTTGTGTGTGTGTGTGTGTGTTTGTGTGTTTGTGTGTGTGTGTGTGTGTGTGTGTGTGTGTGTGTGTGTGTGTGTCCGATGATGAGTGAATGCATTTACAAGTGAGTTAATATTTGTGCATCCTTAATTCAGAGACCACACACACATGGACAGAGCAATGTCATACACCAAAAACACTTCCCCAACAAGAATCCCTCACACACTCTGGTGTCTGTCAGTAATCCCTCCCCCCCCACCCCCGGCGCCGGACTTCTGGCGGGTTTGGCTGGCGTCCTCAGCACACTCCCTTCCTGAAGCGGTCCCTGTGTGTTGGTGGTTTACCTCCGCGGTGCAGCCGAGGGGCCAGAACAGAGGGTCATTGATTGGAGCTGATTGGGCCCTCAGGCAGAGCTGTCAGTCTGACACCCACACTGACACACTGACCACCAACAGCAGCCTGCCTGGGGGGTACACTACACAACATACTATTATTCTCAATTATAATGTGACAACAAAGTATAATTCAGATCCTATTTAAAGGTTCTCTCATCACAGGTACAGCAGCCACAATGGCAATGAAAATTCCCAGGCTCCTCCAATAATGCAACATAAATATATATAAGACATAAAACAATACAACTAATACAAAATGTGCAAGAAATAACAGTATAGAAATAAAATAGTGCATGAGAATGTTGGAAGACTAATGTGGAGGTAATGCAGGAGAAGTGAAATATACAGCATACTGCTTATTGTAATAATAAATAACTAAATATGTGAGATAACGGTTCCTGAAGAGTAAACGTGACTTTTTTACTTTGAGTTAAGTTTAAAATTAAAAAGCGTTTACTTTTTAAACATCGTTTTGCTGGCAAGGTGCAAAGTATTCAATTTCAAATAATATTTGGACAGTCAAGCCACTTTGCTTATCACAGGTTCTTTTCCTTTGTTCTCTGTTGTTTCTGCAACCCTCTCATAAGGTAGTCTGTGTTTTCCTTTAAGAGGAGATAATCCTGTAATCACCCCGAGGGGAGTTCAGGTGTTGAGCAGGACTAAGATGGAACATGGATGGGAGTTCAGGTGTTGAGCAGGACTAAGATGGAACATGGGATGGGAGTTCAGGTGTTGAGCAGGACTAAGATGGAACATGGGATGGGAGTTCAGGTGTTGAGCAGGACTAAGATGGAACATGGGATGGGAGTTCAGGTGTTGAGCAGGACTAAGATGGAACATGGATGGGAGTTCAGGTGTTGAGCGGGACTAAGATGGAACATGGGATGGGAGTTCAGGTGTTGAGCAGGACTAAGATGGAACATGGGATGGGAGTTCAGGTGTTGAGCAGGACTAAGATGGAACATGGGATGGGAGTTCAGGTGTTGAGCAGGACTAAGATGGAACATGGGATGGGAGTTCAGGTGTTGAGCAGGACTAAGATGGAACATGGGATGGGAGTTCAAACAAGGATAATTGGAATAACAAATTAAAAATCACTTCAAAAGTGACAGCATAGAAAAACAACACATTTTGATTTAGACATATACAGATATGAATAATTATGAATGTATAAAAAACAAAAATGGAAGTGTGAAAGTCCCGGTCCTATTGTGTACTGTACACACAGTGGTTAGCCCTTATGTCAGGGTCCCTGAGGAGGACCCCCCCCCTGCTTTAGATACACAGTGGGTCTCGCAGCTCAAAACAATAGGTCTGACTGAGTTGGTTGAGTTTTTCATTCTGGAGAATATTTTGGATGGGTTCATGTTTTTGTTGTATGTGTGTGTGGGTTTTTTATCTAGAGTATGATGTCGTTAGCATATAAACGTATCTCGGTCTATTGTAGTAGACCTTTAATGTAATTCTTCTCTAGCGCTGTAATACAGACGACGAAGAGGAACTCTACAGGGTGAAAATGTGATGATGTGTCTTCCCTATGTTGATCGGAGTCTAAATGGAATTTTAAGGCATTTATTATTTAAATATTGTGCTTAAACGTTGTACCTTCAGCTCTGGAAAAAATATTCATGAGGGTTTGATAAATGTCTTTCTCCTCTTTCTCCCAATTTTAGAGTTTATGCCATTGGATTCTGAGTGTGAAGAAGAACTACAGGAAGAATGTGGCCTATCACAACTGGAGACACGCCTTCAACACGGCCCAGACCATGTTCACCCTGCTGAAGTCCGGACGCCTACAGGTCAGCCAATCACTGCTCAGGACCAGCTGATCTGGGTCACTGCCTTTTACTCTAATCCAAAAAGTTGAATTCTATACAGATGCTTTAATGCAATCACTTTTTTTTGCATGCTTGTGTTATCATCTACAGATCTAATATGCTTTACTGCCACTCAAAACATTTCATTGTCCGCCTTCCACAGCAGCTAAAAACTGGAGAACTGGACATGCTAATAAGAAAGAAAATCCAATGCTGTTAACAATTGATCAGTTATGCTAGGAAAATCCCTCAAATCATTTTTATATCTTGTTGAAAAATCTACTATAAGAGTCTTATATCCAAATTGGTTTCCCTGAAAGCAACACAATTCCTGTTTACATCTACAGAAGTATGCAAGAGTAACTTTTCTGTTTTGGTTAGTGGGGCAGTAAAATGTAATTTACATGATTTGTTGCTAAATGAAACAACACTTTGAGTATATTTATAAAATTACATTATCTCATGTAAGAATACATTAGTTTGGAAAAACCATTAGTTTGGAAAACTGTGAATACTAGTGGTTTCTGTAATACAAAACAGTAATTCTGCATAAAATATTAGCGACTATGAGTAGCTTCAGACTGGACATATCAGACATGCTTGATTTTTGTATTTATTCTCTTCAGAATGCCATCCTTTCACTCTGTTGTAAAGCTGTTTGTCATATGCAGAAACTGTCCTCTGTGTAGTGAGTGCCCACACTGCAACGTGTTCAAAGCTATGAGGCTTTTGTTTGGTTTGATTGAAGTAACAGATGGTCATCTGTTAGGGACTTGACTTGGGAACCTAAGGGGGGCCAGTTCAAGTCACCAAACAGAATAATGCCCCTTTTCCACCAACCCGGTTCAAGATCCGTTCTTGTGCTTTTCTGGTGCTTAACTGGTTCTTCTCTGTAGCACCACTTGTGTTTCCACCGCTCAGAGCCTGACTGGTGCTGCCGCTGCTGCGTCATGACATCACTGTTTACGTCGCTGATTTTCTCCCCAACGCCGCTCACAACAACCACAATGGGGGATTGCGTCGGGTCGATGATCGTGTTGCTTTTAATCATACGGAGCCAGATTAAACAAAATAACTACTCCTCAACCTTTACGTATCGTACACACGGTTCCGTTGCGTTGAAGCTTGCCGGTGGGCGTGTCTGGCGCGCGACCAACAATCAATCACATTAATCTCCCGCCCCGGACACACAAGCACACGGTTTGATTGGCTGGCGGTTGTACTGGCATATGATTTGATTGGCTGGCGCTTCCGTCGACGATACGTTATACTTTTCTCCAGAGTGCCGTGGTTCATTGTTTATTAATGTGGTTCAGCGGCATTTACCGACCGCTGCAGTGCTGCTCGTCCACCGGAGTTTAGTCTACCGTTAACTCACAGCAGCGGCCGCTGGAAAGTATTCACTTTGTTTGGTGGAGAAGGGGCATAATAGTGATGGCAAAATGAAGCTTTGAATGAAGCATCGAACCACTTGGACAATTGTGTCGGAAATAGGTTCATTTCTCGAAGCTTCAGTTACAGCGACCTCTCCTGGCGAAGTGCAAGGCTGCAGTGGGTTTAACGTATCTTTGCCTTGAAAAATATTCGATGCACACACACACTAAGACTGAATATCATGTTCTATTTGCAATTAAAGATTGATAATTGTGTGTATTGGGTTATTGAGAAGAGACTAGAGAGTGCTGGACATTTTTTTGGGCGGAGACGGCCTTTTATCAGTTATTAAAGTATTAAAGTTGAAAAGCAATGATTCAAAGTTCATCCATTCCAGGCTTTGAACCAGCTGCACGGAGGACATCGCAGCATTCAGGCCGCCGGCTCTATCCACTTGGCTATGTATTCCTTAAACAATTAACCTGTTTTTATATTAATCATAATTGTCTTTTTGTTCACAACTTCACATTTTGAAGTGTTTCCCAGAACGACCTATCTTTCTTCCTGGCTTGCTCTATAATGATCCAATTCAAATGCAATACCAACAACAACTCAACAGCAACAACGCAAACTACGACAACAACCCACACATTGCGCATTGTTTAGAGCGGTTATAAAGTGTTGAAGCGCTCAAATTGGAAACTGTTTCAACCTGTCACCTGTCAGAATAGAGACGAGGCGGTGCATTGAATCGCGTGATTGGACCGCGAACCAGTCAAGTGATTCATTCAGGAAATGAAGCAGTTGCTGGTTCGGACGTCACATGTCACGTGATTTTAAGCAGTTGCTGCTTCTGACGTCATATGTCACCTGATTTGAAGCAAGCTTCGAATCACTGCTTCTATGGAAAAGGAAGTCCAGGGTTGAAGCTCCGTTCGAAGCTTCAGTGTCAAACTGCCATCACTAGGGCATAAGAGTGTGTACAGCAGCTTCCCACTGCTCCTTGTAAGACAGGAGAATGCAGAATCCTAACTCCATCGTGTGTCCGTGCTCTTGTCTTCCTCCTGACAGAATAAACTGAATGACTTGGAGGTCTTGGCTTTGATGATTGCAACTCTAAGCCACGATCTGGACCACAGAGGAGTCAACAACTCCTACATACAGAGGTACTGCAGGAGAGATGAGTCACATCATGTATGATTGTATATGCATGTGTGGGAGTCTTTCTCACTTCCTCTGTGTTTCCAGGAGCGAGCACCCTCTTGCCCAGCTGTACTGCCACTCCACCATGGAGCACCACCACTTCGACCAGTGCCTGATGATCCTCAACAGCTCTGTAGGTGGACCTACCTCTACCCACGACACTAGAGGAAACACAAGTCCTTAAGGGATTTTACTCTGCATAACAACTAGTTCATCTCACCTAGAAACTACAGAGACTAAACGAGACTACAAACGCAGCAGGGAAAGAGTCACTTCACACTCCTATTTTATCCTGATCACAGTTATGCAAAAACACGACTTGAGTCTAACTTTGAGCGCTTCTGACAGGCCTCTGAGGGTCTGCGGTCCCTACATGGCACCCTGCCAGCCTCACTTATTATTTCAACATCTTCACAGCTCTGTGTTGTCTTGCACATATACAGTATGTTAGACAACTGTTAGACACTCACATTCTCTCCTCCCTGTTGAAGGGTCATGCATTCTTTGTTTCAAAAGCTATAAAATCCCACCAATAGCAAAAGCACTTGCCCTGTTAGAACTACATAATGTAATAAAAGTCCAATAAGAACTGGTTTTATAACACCTTGTTGCTATGTAATGTAATAAGTGTTATATTTAAACGTACTTGCTATTGTGCCCAATAGACTTATAGCCAACACAAGTAAGAGTGTGTGCAAGAAAAGTGCAAAAAGCAGGCTATCGTTAATTACTATCTTCTCACCCAGTGTGGCTCGTTAAACCGGACTAAGTCAAATCTAAAACTAATGCAGTTGTGCACACCACACGGTTTAACTATTCCGTGCCCCTTCCTGGTGTAAAATACCAGGCTTTCACTGGCGCTGACCCATAGTGAAAGCCAGGTCCAAAACGGCCATACATGTTTTATATTCTAGAAAGTAGCTCCAAAAACAACTGTTCACTATTCTATAGGAACGAGGCAGATATCTCTTAACCCAGTTAGATCAAACCAAAACCATCTGCATTTTCTTACATTGTTAGCCAATCTTGCTAAGAGCCTCATAACAGTGGATTTACAGTGTAAGCCTGTATATAAACAGTGTTATCACAGAAAGCTGTAACCTGAGTCATAACATATTTGGATAGTAGTGCTTGAGGTGCTCTTTGGATAAGGAAACATGTGGATGCAGAAATTCCCTTTTTTTAGGTCTAGCATGATTATGCCATTATAATAAAGGCTTTTTAATTGTTTAAAAAGAGATTGCCTTGGAGCTTTTTTCAACCTGAGTTTTTCTAATGGCATAGTACTGGATGTTCTCAGGCCTAATGTTGCTGCAGTATCCTGGATCACTCTGTGTGATTTATTATGGCTATTCTGCTCATTTTCCAGCTGCTAGCCTACCCTAGAACACTCTGATGGCCCGTTTAAATATAGTGACTTACAGCCTCCTCTGATCCTTATGGCCTCAAAACAAACTCTAAATACACTCCCAACTCCACAGCACCACTTAACCCCACTGCTTCTGGACACATTCAGCCACACTCACCTAATGCAAAACACACACACATACTGTAGTGCAAAGCCATGCTGCATGAAGTTTCAAAGAGTCTTAAAGCACTTGGAAGTGACATGACAATAATGTGTCCACTAACATGCTTAAAACTCTCCAAACGTGTGTGTGCGTGTGTGTGTGTGTGTGTGTGTGTGTGTGTGTGTGTGCAAACTATGGCAGTGTAGTGTTGTCATGGAAACCCCTTGGTGGTCTATCACAAAACAACACACACACACACACACACACACACACACAGTGATACAGTTGTTTGTACTGGATGTAACTGTAAATCATTCAATCTGTTCTTGCACTCGCACTTGTTATTCTTGTGTTTCTGCCTCTCCAGGGAAACCAGATCCTGAGCGCCCTCTCCCTGGACGAGTACAAGGCCACTCTGAAGATGATCGAGAGGGCTATTCTGGCCACTGACCTGGCTCTGTACATGAAGTACGTACCAAACGTCAAGCCCAGATGGAAGTCTGACTGGAGAGCAGCAGAGAGGGGGAATCACTTAGGAAGAGTCAACATGGGCAGAGGGAAGAGACAGGGGTTATTCTGTCGTTTTATGACTGATTACATTCAATCAGCACTTTACAAAATATATCACTTAGATTACTATACAGAAACTCTTTGTACTTGTAAAGCTTAATGAGGACATATTGGGCCACCTAATTGAGCTTGAGGCCCCTGGACTGGCAGTTAGTCCCTGTGCGAAGGACCCCGGTTCGAGGAGCAGAGAAACTCAGGGATTTTAGCCTTTGCAGACCATTTACATGCACTAAAACCTATAGAACACACTACAGGAGAGGGAAACCCCCCAACAGCTTAACAGGGCCTCTTGGAAAGTTGTTCAAACTGTATTTTCTAAAATAACCCCCACAGTATCTGCTCAATGCTACACTATGTTCACCAGCTGCTGTTAATGCAGCTAATGTACAGTGGGTTTATCCAAGCTTTATCACTGAAAGCAGTTTGCAGGATTTTATTGCAATGATTATCTTTTCTGTAATTATGAGAGCTGGTTTAATAACATGCAACATCCACAGATATGAATTGGTGGACTGGTGGAGACCACAATTTGGTTTAGGAAAATACTACATTATTAGATATATTTTCCTTCCCACATTTTATTTCATGTTTTCCTTCTTCCTACCCCCTTTTTTCTCTCTTTTACATTCATCCGTCTCAGTGATAACAGCTCTTAACAAATCCCTCTCTCAGTCTAGACGGTGGGTGGTGAAGACCTAAGTAGGTTTTATTCTGTGAGGACAATTATCTGTATCATTGTGTGTGTGTGTGTGTGTGTGTGTGTGTGTGTGTGTGTGTGTGTGTGTGTGTGTCAGAAGGCGTGGTGAATTCTTTGAGCTCACCAAGAACAGCCAGTTTGTTTGGGAGGACGAACATCACAGAGACTTACTGAGGTGAGTTCCAAGTCTTCAAAACTCAAATAACGTTCCAAGTTTGCAACACTGCACCCAACAGAGCCAGGCCAGGTTTCCCCTGTTTCCCGTCCTAAAACTTCCTGATTAGTAGCCCTCTGGTTTACCTTCACAGTCAAGTCCAACTTTTAAATTTGGCTTTTAACTGAATTGCATTTTATTTTCCTATTTTCTCTAATTGTATTCTTATTTCATTTGTTTTATTCCTGTTTTATTCAGTCCTGCGTTGGTATTGAGAGTTCTTATGAATCACAAAGCTATGCGTTACTCTGAATATACCCGGGATGGGGGAGATAGTATTATTTATTTTTTTGTATGTGTTTGTGAAGCACTTTGAGTTACCTTTGAGTATTAAAAGTGCTATATAAATAAAGTTTGATTTGATTTTTTATTTGAGTAGTATTGACCAATCACGTTTGAGCCTGTTTGGTTAAATGCAGGTTAACAGTTCTTTGTGGAGAGAAAAAGAGGCAAAATGCACGTGCCGAAATACAAACCATGGAACCGGCTATCATCTGATGAGGATTTAGATTTTATTTCTTCATCTTAAAGTTTGCTTGAAAACTAGGTTCTGGTTCCCGGAAACCATCCACTCAGAGAGATGGTCTCTTAACTCATACGTTCGCACAACTCATACCTTAGTCAAAATATCCTCTGGCCATTCTGCAACCCAATAAATATTGTTCAGTGCCCAGAGGCAAACTGTTGTCACATGATATCCATGGGTTTGGAACCCATCACATCCTGGCTCCAGTTGTGTAGGCTTCTGAACATACAGACTCACATCACTCTTGATATGAGCATTTCTCCCAAAATGAGTGCTGTATAAATGTGACTGTAAGTATTTATTTTTTACAAATCAATGGCTATTTAAAGAAAAAAGTGAAAACATTCCAAAGTGACTACTATTGATACAAATGTAACTTGAATATTAAAGGTTTGTGCACCTGAAGCATCTTAACCGAGTTCTCTCTTCACTAACATGGTATTTTTGTTTCTGTGTTATTTCAACATACTGAAATATAGCCATGCACCAGAACTCACTGTGGTTTGATGACCTAATGCTCTGAAGAGCTACTGTTGACGATGAGATAGGGAGTGGCTTTATGAACACCAACGTGCCATTCTGTGTTCCTCTTCAGGTCAATGCTGATGACGGCGTGTGACATCTCAGCCATCACCAAGCCCTGGCCCGTGCAGAAGAGGGTAACCCCCCCCCCACACCGCTGTGATTTATCTAGTGCTCTGCTGGTTGCTGCTAAAAAAAACTCATAGTTAACAGCTCTCTTTACATATAAAAACACATGACATAATGCAGTACTGTACTACCAATATATATTTAGAAACATCTAAAATGGTCTTTATATTAACAAACTGCAATATTTTAAGGCTCTTCCATGTATTTGTAAGGAATTAAAGTAATGCATAATTGAATATTCTTTAATAATATAATACCATTGTGCATAATAGGTACTTTTACTTTTATTACATTTAGCTGACAATACTCCTGTCCTTCTACTAAAGTCACATTTTGAGTCCAGGACTTTCACTTGTAATGGAGTATTTTAAACCAAAGTACTTCTACTTTTACTCAAGTAAAGGAACCAAGTACTTCTTCCACCTCTGCTTATGACTAATGTGACATCACTAATGAACCGCAACATGCTTTTAGGTTTCTAATTGTAAAGACCATTGTAATAATTACAGTATCTTTCTATTTACTTTTTAAACACACACACACACTCACACACCCTTCTTTCAGCATCCCCATGTCAGAGCAGTCTCCCTATGGGTTAATGTTTCCGTGAGCTTCGTTAGTCTGCGCCTCGTTAGGAACCATAGTGACAGTGGAGAGAGGTTCAGGCAGGCAACACACTGTGTGTGTGTGTGTGTGTGTGTGTGTGTGTGTGTGTGTGTGTGAGGTTGTTTGTGTTGACAAGTCAGTGCTCTTTAATAAAAACAGATGTGGCCCTCTCCTCAGATAACCTCTCAAAATGAATTTGGAATGTAAACATGCAAATACTTTTTCTAACTCAAACACGCACTCTGATGCCAGACCAGATAAACTGAGTGTTTCCTCTTTCTCCTCCGCATGGGTGCATTTTGGCTTTAGATGAACATTGGAGTTTCATTTTAGTTGTCATGCCTTTAAACCTGTAGTATGGTTTAAACCTTTTTAAAGCTTAGTGGATTCAGTAGCTTACCACAGAAGTGACCAAAGAACTGCCACCAACATCTACATGGTTCTGTCCAGTGTCCATGTGTTCATGTTTGTGTGTTTGAATTCTCTGTGAGTACAAATAAGTCAGTGGATCAAATTCTGATATTAAAACATTGGTGAGTGTAGCTTTAAATAACCAATATGACGGGGTGAATGTATCCTTCATGTGACGGTGTGGGAACACGTTACAGAGAGCGAGGTGTAGCATGGATACAGTTAGAAGCTTTGTGCTTACAAATAAACGCTTTGATCAGTGGATTATTTATTCTCTTAGTTTGAGGTTTATCTGAAATCATTAATGAATATTAATTATACTACGTTTCATATTCCCTTTTTTTCATGCTGGTATGTAGGAGTATAGCCTGTGTTGAACTCAGGCTATTATCCCACTCCAAAACAGAAAAGCAATCAATCTTTAATTTAGCCCAATATCACAAAGTGCCAATGTGCCTCAGGGGGCTTTACAATCTGTACAGCATAAGACCCCCTCTATCCATAGACCCTTGCAGAGGCTAATGAGAAGCTCCTTAGCTGAAGTCATGTAACTATAATGTGTTTCACATGATATGATCTCCCCTCACGGACTTGGATTTACTTGCCTTACCAAACTGTTTATGAACATATGGCCAAAGTGTGCAAGCATCCCAAAATGAACAGTTGGAAATGCTTTCATAGATCCAGTCGTGGCTTTGTTCTTGCTGTTGCCCCTGAGCACTGAAGTTATTTTGGTGTGGAGCTAACTTGCTCAGCTACAGTATGCAGACAAAAAATACTTTTGTTTTGACAGACATGGCTAAAGTAAATAAAGACTAAGTTATTTAATCCGACTAGTTTTGGTTTTGAGTCGCTGTAATAAGCTGTCTCCCTGTCAGCTGTTATTATCAGTGAGCTGCCGATGGCTTCCACACATCCTGAGAGATGCTGATTGGAGCCTGGGGCTGCAGTCACATTTCATTTAGCTCTGTAATCACATGGAGACTATTAACTCAGTCACTAGCACTCTTTTGGCAGATCTCTTGGTCTCTTAGTGTACTTGTTTCTTCAAGTCGTTGCATGTGTTCTTCCTTGCCTTCTTTATAGAGTCTTGGTCTAACTGGTTCTTTTTCAGTGGATTTAACTCAGGCTGTTTGACAAGTTTGTATCCACGATACAATATCCCAACTTAGTTCCCAAAATCAACCTCATGAAAATGCCTCCACTAAAATTCAAGTGCCACAAATATGCCAGGGTTCCAGGGTTAAATACAGCAGCATAGCAGCAGTGTGATATAACACGAGGGATCTTGACAGAGGAAATTGTGTTTTACTTGTGATCAATTTTTGTTTCTTTGCCTTTCATCACATTTGAATATATGTTTGTTTTAGAATACTTTTGGAACTAAAAGTGTTAACATTGATAACAGTGTAAAGAAATAACTCCTTGATAGGTTATTTTTTTGTCCACTGAATTTTAGAATCAACATGTTGTTTTTAAGATTTAATTTGAACTCTGATACAGGTTGCCGAGCTGGTAGCCACTGAGTTCTTCGAGCAGGGGGATAAGGAGAGGCGGGAGCTGAACGTTGAACCCATCGTAAGTGCAGTGTCACATCAGGGTTCTACAAACCTTTAAAAGAAGTAGAACAAAAGCTGTGGTATGCCACTGGGATCTTTTTCAATTCAGTTTTCATTTTTGTATGTACTGTGTTCCAGTTTATCACCAAAACACGCAGCATCTGATTTAAAGGGCTAAACTGATGATGCTCAGCTGACGTTTTTGTGTCACCTGACAAATAGTTGCATGTTACAGATCAAGTGGGACTGTCCTGCTAATGGTTCAGAAATGTGGTTCTTGTTGTTGTCTGAAACTCCATATACTGAACACGAAATATGATGTGATTTGGATACATTTCTGCCATCTTTGTATTTGCTTTACAAGTATTTATTTTCCGAACCTTTCACTTTAGGACCTGATGAATCGGGAGAAAAGAGATAAGATTCCCAGCATGCAGGTGTCCTTCATTGATGCCATCTGCACTCAGTTATATGAGGTATATCATCAATTTCTCCTGCAGTGACCACAGATTGCGTCGATTGAAATGAATGAATGCTGGAAAAGTTATTTTGACATTGCCAATGGCATTCGTCCTTTAAATTTGCCACTTGCTAGAAAGATGAATGAATTCTGTATTTTAGTACAATGCTCATTTCATTTTCCCAAGGTAAATAACATCTCTTTGTCTCCGTCACAGACCTTGTCTGGCATGTCGGAGTACTGCTCCCCGTTGTTGGAAGGATGTCAGAAGAACAGGCAGCGTTGGAAGTGTTTGGCCGAGGAGTGTGAGAAGGGGCTGGGTAACGGCTTCATGTGATCCCAACACGAGTTTGATTTTAAACCAACATTAATGTCCATGTCCAACCTGGTCTCACAACATTTCATGAAATTTGCATGATATCTAAACGGACAAATATGAGTTTTTGTGTAAAAAGGTTCAGTTCCAAACTTTTACCAAGAGTTTTTCTAAATTAAGAATAATTCCAGTTACCTACAACTTTGATCTTACTTTCATAGGTTTGCCCACCCTTCCTATTTGTGATGATAAGGTTGTACTCACTAAACCTTACAATAAGACTAAGAGCCAGGGACAGCCAAGCTTTGAGTTGAATGCTAACACAAGCATGCTAGCAGAAGCACAATGCTTTCATGCTGACGTTTAGCGCATAGTGTTGCTGTAATGTTTAATGTTTCCTTAATAACAGCTAATAAACAGCTGATTAGCACTAAAGCTAATTATGATGGGAAAGTCATTTGTTTCTGAGCCTCTAGTCATTAACTAAAGTATTGCTTCAGGAAGCGGATCACCAAAGTCATTAGAATTAGTGCTCTTTGAACAATAAATGTCTGTACTAATTTCATTACAATCCATCTAGTAGATACTGAGATACTAAGTACTGGGGGCCGACTAAGGTTTTAAGGTTTTAATGGTTTTGCATAATTTAATAAAACACAAACATCCTAGAAAACAACAGACCAACAGTGCAGGAAGAGGTAAAAAAAAACCTGGGCTTATTTAAAGCCTCTACCTAAATAATGTTAAAAATAACAATTTTATATAAACACAAGATCAAGAAACCAACAATTGCTTAAATTCAATACAAATGTCAAACTTTAAGATCAATATGTACTATAGTTAACATTTTAACATAATAACACTATGAAACCGGGCATCATACAGGGGTCAAAGCAGCGAGGTACACTTTTTGGTTATGGTTGGAAGGCCTGCACCGGATGGTGAATTAACCTCTACAAGTCCAACACTTAGGGGTCCTCCAGGCTAAAGGTTCCTTTGCCACATTAAGTTGGTGTGGTTAGCAGTCTGTGTTGTAGCTAACCTTGAGGCTAACAAAACTCCATGTAAAGGAATGAGTTTGGATGATCTGGCTAAGCTTGTTTACATCCCTCCGATCATCCCACAGCACATTTCTGGCCCAGCCGGATTCTGTACCCAGATCTTAGCGAAATCTTTAGTGAGTACAGATACAAATGATTACTAAATCTGTGAAAGTAAGACCGAATAAAACATTAAACAAATTGATAAAGTATCTTAAGCTAACTGTTAGCCTACTGTTTCACAAACAGGTATGATCCTTGTTCCAGAGGTCATGCTCATTTTAGGGAAACTTTGTGAGACTTGTCTTCCTGTCATCACGTTATTTCATGGCTGTCACTAGAGAAAATAACAGTCAGCACTAAGCTATATTTATTACAGTAGCCTTTTTTTTAATTTTTGCACAGAGTGACTGTCATGTTGTCAAGTCTCACTTACATTATCTCTCACAGTTAGTATATTTTAGGAAAACACTGAATGGTGACACAGATCTCTGGGGATCAGCACCAGTTTGGTGGAGACAGATATTGTTCTGTAGACATATGTACATAATATACATTACATAGTGTCACATTCATCTGAGAAACTTGGTAAGTGTGTCTTCATTCACAGCACTACAAGGGTTTGAGTCTTTTGTAATGTTTTCACTCATTGTCTTAACTATTGTGTATTTATTTTTGTTTTATGTATTTATTAGAGTTTCTATATTGTAAGGTCAGTCTTTTGTCAACAGCACACAATTCTTTATATAGTAAAAAGCAGTTTTCATATTTAAAAAAAAACCTATTTTTGAACCTTTCTTAGGAACAACACTTTCGGGTGCCATTTGGATGTGTAGTTTTGTATTGCTGTTCCAAAGAAAAGGCCTGTAATTTGGACGTTTTCCACTGCCGTTATGATAGAATAGGAGCAATCCACAATTCAAAGGAATGTTTGTTTTATATTTTTAGAAATTAAAGGATGGAGCAGCCGGACCAGACAGTGTCATGATTTACTAGTATGACGTTCCTTGCATATCCACCAACAATAGAACAGAACTGAAAATCAACCAATAAGATTGTGTCATCTAGCCCAGGTACACCGTATTTTATAAACAGTGTCCTATCAAATTGAAACTAATCTTATTAAAGCTTGTCTTCAATTGATATACAAGAAATGTAACAAACTTTAAAGAATGGCCAAGAGTTCAGCCCGGGTTAATTAAAGCCCCCCCCCCCCCCCGTCACATTTTCGCCGCTAAAAGAGTGTGTGTGTGTGAGCTCCACGGATTGGTCCAATGGGTCCATTTGGGTATGGGCACGTCACTATACCCAGGAAGAAAACAATGGAAAAAGAGAAATGTCCAACGAGGCGTTCTGGGGCAGCATAGACAGGTCTTCTCTGTGTTAGAGTTTTACTCCCTACAGGGTGCACTTTGAGGGTTTGTGACTCTGCAGACCGTTTACATGCATAAAAAGCTACATAACACAAGGGGACGGGTAATAACCGGAAAAGCATATGATGGGACCTTTAAATGATTTATCTCTATTCAAAATGATTATGAATGTATCAGGGCTATAAGCATGACACCGTTTCTTAGTGTTCATTCCTTTATAGTAGAACAGTCCTTTTGGAAAGTATAGCAATGTGAAAGTAAAGTAGTCTGAATACCTTCTGGCTACATTTTTAAACCGGTTTCAACCAAGCAGCATCTTTCAACTTCATCAGAGCAATGAGAAACATATTAGTAATAAAGACTTTTGTACACGTTCCACATTTTTGTTCTTTTCTTGTAAATGACAGACCTCAACACATTTCTAAACTAGGACTGGGTATCATTTCAAATTATTTATGGTCATGACAGTACCACGTCCAAGTGTGCAGGATTTTAAGTAGGCAAGACTGAACTTTATTACGGCTGTTGACCCTGTCAACGGCTCACATCTGAACACACAAAGAGCTGCTCGTCGCATTAAAGATTCCCAGCAGAAAACCAACGTGGTAGACGAACAAGATTTATATCTCTGCAGTTTCACAACACATGGACTTACATCTAACTGTGCTGCTTCTACTGACAGTCACTGCTCCACCAGGTTCCACTTCTTTCTAGCAGACAGCGATTGGGACAGTAATTGGTGTTGAGCTCTGCCTACAAGCTCTACATCAACTGTCTCAGCTACACTGAGCAGTGGACCATCACACACTATGAAACCTGCGTGCAAGTTTTACATATGCTAGGAGGCAGGTTATTTGAGGGTTAGTTAACCTTTAAGCTAAGTCTGGACTGAGTTGCATTTCTGAAGCTCAGTTGAACGGATCATTTCAAGTTACAGTATCTACAAAGTTTCATTAAGGTCAAGCAGGGACCTGCCCAGGCTGTTACAAAGTGGTTAGTATCAGTACGCTCAGTAACACCCAGGTAGATTTGACTAACAGCCCTGTCTTTACTAAAGCACGTATCCAGACACATGCTCAGAATTTTGTACCAGTGGTTGTTTTGTATCCTGAATGTCTCCAGGACTTAGTACATGTGCCTGACCTCTGTGCTTCTTCAATACTAAATATATATTTCCTTACTGCTTCAGTCTCTGGGTTGTTCCAGAGATGTTGTTTTCTAAGTCTAAAAGTTGCATTTACATTAGAGGGCATTACACCAGTAAGATGCTTTTTAGATAAGAGATTTGTCGATGTAATATGCTGATAGGGTACCTTTATAAAGGAGGTGTTCCACATCTGCATCTGTCGACACCACTGAACACTGTGAGCCAAGTAAACTGTATGTTCCAATAAAGATAATGATTCTTTTCTGTGGATTTCTTCTATAACATGACATACTGTGTAAACTACAATCCCACATAATCACCTGGAACCAACTAGTGAGGATGCACTGCCACCTTCTGGTCAGAAGCGGTTAACCCATGACAATAAAAAACGTTTGAGAAAGACATTTATTTACGACATTTTATAAAAGTTTTACATATAAACCACTATCTTCTAACAGAAGTTGACGACTTAAGAGAAAGGGGAAACAATAAAGGAAAGAAAAGACACAGTTGTTCCAAATTGTTGGATCAATGCTCATGAGAAATATTTACATCAACGTAGACAAACCAGGTTGTTGTCACATTCTTCTCAAGAAGAAAAAGAAAGACACAGGCACGATCAGGAAATGACAGCAGAACAACTTTGGGTTCTCTGTGTGAGAGAGTCTAAACAGAGTCGGTCCTCTTGTACGCCACCATGCTGTTCACCTTGTGGATGGAGGTGGTGAAGGAGCGCAAGCGCACCTCCTCTGACTGGTCAATGATCTGCGGCCCAGACGCCTCCCATTTATCAGGAACCAGCAGGTCTTTGTCTGTGTAGACAAGGAGGTCAAAGGCACCTGGAGAACAGGAGGCAGAGGTCAGATGGTGAAGGAGAAGTCAGCTGCTTATCACCCACACCTGAATACTAAGGCTTCATCGTTTCCCTCACCAGTCTCTTCCTCACTCCTTAGTCCCGCCCCGTAAGATGCGGGGATGGAGGAGTCCTCAGGTATGATGGGATATCCTTTTACTCGAGCGTTACTTTTAAACGACGCCCTTTACTGCTGGCGTGTGCACAGTCTTATCACCTGTTTATTTTGTTTCCACGTTTGTTACAATGAATTTGTCCATCTCTTTTTATTCATGGTTTTTAATGTATTATTTTCGGTCCTGTATTTGTTTCAACGTGTAACGTAAGTTTTGGAGTAGCAGTTATAATAATACAAATAATAATAATAATTGGTGGCTTAATAGATCTTATATTGTGTTGTTAGAGCTTGTTTCAGATGCACATTCGTATTGGATGGTGTAATTGAAATTCTTCTACAGAAGAGAGAAAAAATATCACTAAAAGATTTGATAGGCATATTATCCATATTTATAAATCCATTTTACCATTAAACTGTTTGAAGTTCGGTGTCCTTTATCCACACAGATCACCGATAACAACAGTACATATTATGTGCGAGTAAGTATATTTCACTTTAATGTTTTTATTGAGTAGGATCTCCTTTATTTATATAAAGAGATTTATATATTACATTTGTATTGTATCCCCGCTGTTGTTTCCTCTGTGCTGGAGGAGGGACGAGATGAGGAGGGACATTGGGATGACCCATAAGACAAACAGTTTGTTGGTAGAAAAGGGTCTGGATACTCACATGGGGTCTCCAGCAGGGGCAGGAAAGTGACTGTGGCAGTTATCTGTCTGATCACCGAGCGGATCTCATCCTGAATGATCTTAATGGACTTCTCTCTGGGAGCACTGGGAAACACATAAGAACAAGTGAGTTAACGAACATGCTATTATACGGTCATTGATGTGTGTCTATCACTACTTCCATCTAAAAACAGGGTAACAAATATATAGATTCATTTTAAAACCAGCCTTTTATTTTCCCTACAACAGCTGGCCCTGTTAGTTTTAAATCAAAGACAAGAAAACAGGACAATGTATTTTGGGATTTAGTCAAGATGAACTAGTGTGTGTTCATCTTAATAAAGTAACAATGAGCAACAGTGTTGCTCATTGATGTGTTTTAATGGTTTTGGTTGTCTGAAAACTAACTATTGTTATTTTTATAGTTCTCTGGACAACCAAAATACTAAAAGCTAAAAAGCTATATCAGATTTTGGATACACACACCTAATATTTTCAGTAGAAAGAAAAAAGAAAAAGATCAGACTTTGACGTGTGCACTGACTGCCACCCACTGGACTTTAAGTGCACAACACATTTTACCATTGGATATGACAATTCTATCACACTTAAATCCTTTGTTATCACCTACACTACAGATTAAAATATGTGAAAGAATTCCGCTGAATAGACATCACTAATTCAGTGTTTTGAGGAGAGTATTCTGACCTGCTCTCCTTGGCTGATTTGTCACAGTCGATGTCAAACTGCCATCTCTCCAGCACCTCGTTGGTTTCCAGACATGTGATCACCAACACAAACTTCTGCACTGTGCACTCAAACAGCCACTCTGCAAAAGAGACAAAAACATTTACTTACACTGCATGGATAGCCTGAAAATAATCCAATACCAAAATGCTATTTATGACAGTACACAATAGATATTAAAAACAGTGGACATAAGCATGGATTCTCTAAGTCAACTTGGAATGACTCAGGGACTGAGAGCTTAATTTACTCAGAGTGGGGCATACGTCTGCTTCCTGTTCTGTTAACATTGTTTTACATATTTGTAGTGTGACACAAGATTGTTTTCATGTGCAGTCTCAAAATGCTGATGCTGTAAAAAAAGAGATCATGGCCATTTTAATCAGAACTTGTTCTGAAAATATTATTTCCAAAGCAGCTTGAGTGCTTAGATAAATGCAGCAGAATGGCAAGTTGAACATGTGCTTTAAAATATCAGATGTAAGAATAGTCAAGTACAGCTAAAACAATTACTTGACTGATACATTCTGCAACAGAAAATGATTCACAGCTGTTTAGATGAGAGAATGTGTTGCTATTTCTCATCTTAAATTCTAGTTACCTTCAAATATTTGAGTTTGGAATCAGGCTAGAGCAGGGGTTTTCAAAGTGTGGGAAGGTGAGCCTCCCCTCAGAGAACACAAGAACAGCCGCGCCCCCCCTCCCAATTATTATTGCTATTATTATTATTATTATTATTATTGTTGTTGTTGCTATAATGCAGGGGGGGGGCTCACTGCGTTGAAAACGGCCCGCTAAACGGACCTTTGTCGTTGCCGTTTAAAAACATAACGACGACCGGCCATTCTGTGATTCTCAAGAACACACAGATGGCCAGTCCGCCCCTGGGTGGAGGTGCACTTTTACAGCCTTTTTGGCGAGGTGGGGGAACTCGGTCTCCACAGACAGCCAAAGGTGTGCAAATGACACTTTACTCGTCTTTTTCTCGTTATTTTTTTCTCACGCTGCGCCTCCCCTGAAGCTCACACTTTGAAAACCGCTGGGCTAGACAATCTCTGTGGTCAGAAACCTGGAGGAATGAAATATTTGATCGTTGGCATATTCATGGCCATTCATCCAATGTTATCTAGTATATACAATGTTCAACGGGTACAGTAAAAGAGCCAAGAGTGATTAATAAAAACAAAGCAATGCTTCAGCCATATGGTGAACCACGATGATCCATAAAAGCCTTAATGCAAATGAAAGTTCAGGGTTCACTTGTCCCAGTGTTATGACACCACCTATAGTGGAAATCCCCTGGGAAAACCAGGCGGTGAAATCCTAAATGCGAGTCATTAAAGGGCTATAGAAAGCATCCGCTGAGCTACCTTTCAGTTGAGACACCACGTTGGTCAGGTAGTTCTTCAGTTTGGGATCAGTGGTCAGCTGAAGGCTCATGTCGTAGTGGGTGACCCTGCTGAATGTCTCTGGAGGATAAATGCCCCTCTGGTACAGGATGCTGTTGATGCCAAATGCTGTGGAAGAGAGAGACAATCAAAATGTCATCGTACGTTATATTGTTCCTCATTTAGAGGTGTGGGCTGATCTAGATTTGCTCGCATGTAAGCTCCATGGTGCCAATAACAAAAAAAAGCAATTCATATTCTGGGAAAATACAGTAATGACAAAAGTAAGACAAATATGAAAACTATAGCTATTTGATATTTTAAATGATATTTCAAATGTTTCTATAACAGTATTCCCATTTTGTGTAAGGACACGTTCATGTTTAGCATTTTGGCATGGACTATTTGAAATGTCATATGTGGGAAAGAAAATGTCCTCCAATTCTAGTATGGCCATGTAACGTTAGAAATGCTGCCATACTGAAAAGCAAAAGATACTTAGCGACCATCGTTCATTTCCAGAAACGTTAGAGATCTAATGACTTCGGCACAACGTACATAAAACAAACAAAATGTAGTTATTCTAATTTGATCTGTTGAGCGGCTTTTGGTGCACTGGAAAGGTTCACCAGGAAAGTCCAGGTGGGCGGTGCATTTATACATCGGTACACTTCATGGATGTACAATAAGAACGGTAGACTTACGTAGGAACACGTTATAGCCTAAAGTATAGTACAAAAACAAAATACAAATCGAGTTTGGTTGATTGTTGCGTGCTCAAATATAAAATAAAGCGTAACCTACCAACACATTTCAGATAATGGGGCAATGCTGAGCGTTCCAAACTAACAATACACAGGCCTGTTAGCACATTAGCACTGCATGTCTGTCGAGCTAAAAACAACGTTTTTAAATAAATACTTACAGAAGAAATCGGCCACAAGCTCGGCACTTCCCTTCAGAGTAATTCCGTTCAACGTGCTCGTCATTTTCTTACTTTGAATATTCTAGACAATTAACGTTTGTTGTTTGGATTCAGTCAGCTTCAACAACCCGCCGTTCAGTTTGAAATGTGTCGGCTCAGTACGCTTGCGCATGCGCGGGAGATTTCGATTCATAGTTGATCACGTGTCAAATAACGCTTACATGTTTCTAGCACCGGAGGGCAGCAGTTCCTAATAATAACTATGCTCTGTTTTCTGAAATGTGGGTGTCAATTTTATGTAAAAAATGTTTAGACAGCGTTTTCTAGCTTTATCATTATCATGTCATCTGTAATTAACTGTAAATGTGAATATTACATTTAGATTTAGAGGTTTAAGCAGAAGTATTACTTGGCCTTTCCTTCGGCAGTTTATTTTACCTTTTTCCAATTCAAAGTAACACATTTGTGTCGGCCATGGCTTTATCAAAGCAAGCCTACATTATCTGTAATTTCTCCATATTTTGTCTAAAGCTTTAGCAAACCCAACTGCAAGTCTTTGTGTCCACTTATTAATTTAATTGGATGAGTTATATGATGACTATTAGTCATTTATTTCAGGAAACTTGGAATCCTGTCTTGACATGACAATGACCGTCTTGAGGTTGTTGTGAGGGTCTTGTTTTTGTTTACTGAAAGCTGCTTCAAGACTCAACAAAAATACTAAACAACATGAGGTGAAATGGAATTGGTTTTGATCATACTAACTCATTTACTTTCTCTTCTTCTTTGAAAGCATGGGTTTTATAAAAACATTTCCACAGATAAAGGTTGGTACTTTAGTGAGAAGTACGAAGCTGTGATCCAAAGCGAGAACAAAAAAAAGAAGTACAAACGTGGTCCTCTGTAGAAAAGCTTTCACAAGGAGCTGCTCACAAGGACATCAGTCTCAAGACAGAGCTTAGAACCGAAAGGACATATTTTAAAAAGAGCTCCCTGAGTACTTAGTGCCACAAGGAGGAGCTCTCAGGTAGGGAACGCTTTAACACAGACTCTCAGAAAAGTTGGTTTACTTCCAAAAAGGAGGAACATCCTGTGACAGAAAGCTGAGGACTCACTGGAGAAAATAAGTTTACTGCATTCAGGTCTGAATGGAGGATAACTAAAGAAGGGATCAAGGGAGAGCACTCAGCTTCAGGTTTTTTGAAGGCCTTCTCGAAGAAAAAGAGTTTCTGAACTATGCTGGTTAAATGTAGCTACACATAAAACAAAACATAATAATAACCAGATGAAGAAGTCAGGCAAACTGTTATCCCTTCAGCAGTGGAAGTTAGTTTCTGGTCTTTTTTTTATTTTAGCCCAGCCTACAGCTTTGACAGCTAAATGTTAGAACACTGACTTCATGGGCGTAGGAAGCATCCTCAATGTGGGTGGGACAATTTGACAGGGGGTGTGGGCAGGTGGTGGAACTCAGCTCCTCGGGGGTCCGGGGGCATGCTCCCCCGGGAAGATTTTTTTTAAAATATTGAAGTTAAAAGCATCAATCTGGTGCACTTTGAGGGCAACATGAAGAGATCTATGGATACAACTCTCAACACCCATATGAAACAGAACTGTAAACACATTTACTTTTTCTTTATGCATATTTTACAAATCACTCCCCTTTTAACCTGTATGTTTGTTTTACTGTCCTATAGTATGAGTTGGAATGATTTCATACCTGTTATTCTCTTGTTTTTTATAACTATAATGATCATATAAAGGTGTGCCTTGGAAATACTTATTTACATAAATGATTACCAAACCGTTTGAGACCCACTACTTAGACTAAGGTGAACTATCTAAACCCTCAGAGAGTCCTTTACCTCACTGAGCTGTAGTTATCAGCCTCTCAGTCTGACAGGAGAGGACTCTCCTCCACCTCTCAGAGAGTGCTTTACCTCACTGAGCTGTAGTTATCAGCCTCTCAGTCTGACAGGAGAGGACTCTCCCACCTCTCAGAGAGTGTTACCTCACTGAGCTGTAGTTATCAGCCTCTCAGTCTGACAGGAGAGGACTCTCCTCCACCTCTCAGAGAGTCCTTTACCTCACTGAGCTGTAGTTATCAGCCTCTCAGTCTGACAGAAGAGGACTCTCCTCCACCTCTCAGAGAGTGCTTTACCTCACTGAGCTGTAGTTATCAGCCTCTCAGTCTGACAGGAGAGGACTCTCCTCCACCTCTCAGAGAGTCCTTTACCTCACTGAGCTGTAGTTATCAGCCTCTCAGTCTGACAGGAGAGGACTCTCCTCCACCTCTCAGAGAGTCCTTTACCTCACTGAGCTGTAGTTATCAGCCTCTCAGTCTGACAGGAGAGGACTCTCCTCCACCTCTCAGAGAGTGCTTTACCTCACTGAGCTGTAGTTATCAGCCTCTCAGTCTGACAGGAGAGGACTCTCCTCCACCTCTCAGAGAGTGCTTTACCTCACTGAGCTGTAGTTATCAGTCTCTCAGTCTGACAGGAGAGGACTCTCCTCCACCTCTCAGAGAGTCCTTTACCTCACTGAGCTGTAGTTATCAGCCTCTCAGTCTGACAGGAGAGGACTCTCCTCCACCTCTCAGAGAGTGCTTTACCTCACTGAGCTGTAGTTATCAGCCTCTCAGTCTGACAGGAGAGTCCTCTCCTCCACCTCTCAGCAGCGGCGCCGGATTCATTTCAGAAGTGGGGGGGCCAAAAAGTGCGTGTGTATGTGACATACTTGCCAACCCTCCCGAGTTTCGCGGGAGACTCCCGATTTCCTCCCGGTCCCGGGGTCATATTTATCCCGCATTTCTCCCGATTTCTGACTAAATCTGATTTGTGAGTCACGACCTGTTTCATTCTAACATAACGCTCCAAATGTTACTGTTTCCACTCGGACTTCAATACAGCTACAACATTGTTTGGTTTCCATGGTAACGGTCTCTTTAGTAGCGCACGCAACTGAAAGTCTGAGAGGGTGTTCAGCATGGGGAGGAAGATAGTCACAGAAAACAGAACAAGAATGGACAACTCTACCCTCTGCTCACTCCTTTCCTGTAAATTAAACTATACAGGTCCAGCCCACACATATGACAGCGCAGTTGCTCCATCATTCCATCTCTCCTTTTTTCCTGCTCAATACGCTCTTGTTTGACAAGCTGAATGTTGACTGGTGTTTGACTGAAGTAAGCGCACTTTTTTTGAACACACTCTGTGAAAAGTTCCAGTTATTAACTCCGGTATTTACAAAGCTGTCATCTCCACATTTGGATTTGATGGATATCCATCGATCTGATTGATTATTATCGGAGCAAATGATCAAAGTAGTAACGGAGGGAAAATATTTTCGTTTGGATTACTGGTCTGGGGGGAGCTCGCGAGTGTGTGTGTGTGTATATACGTGTGTGTGTTTGTGTATTTTTGCCTTTGTGTGTATTGTGTTTGTTTCCCGGGGAAAACACTCACGAGAAACACCGGCTGTTGTTATGCCTGCTGTGACGTAAAGTTACTCCGTTCTCCGCTTGTAATTATGTCGTTACAAGCTTCAAAGTTGTATTTATCATCTGAATTTGCCGAAACAAGTTTAATATTCTAAAAGCCAAGTATATTTATTTGAAATCAGATGAAAACGAACTGTAACGGACCCTGCCGTGTTATCTATGATTACTATACGCCTTACATTCATAATTTCAGCGGAGGGAGGGGGAGCGGCGCTGTGGAAGAGCAGAGTGGCGAGTGAGAGCTGTCATCTTCCCTTTACAAGCTTCAAAAATGCCTGTAGCTAATGAGATTGAATATAACAATAAAAAATAACAAACATATACACAGCTAGATCAGATGGCGTTCTTTTTAGATGCGACTTTAGAGTAGAGGGGAATTATTGAAACGGGATGTGTACAGTGTTCCGCGGCATCCGCTGCTGCGAGAATGTGGGGCAGGGCTGTAAAGTGGGGGGGCCAATGGCCCCCTGGCCCCCCTGCTTCCGGCGCCCTTGCCTCTCAGAGAGTGCTTTACCTCACTGAGCTGTAGTTATCAGCCTGTCAGTCTGACAGGAGAGGACTCTCCCTCCACCTCTTTCATAACAGCGCCTTATATCCGGGTGCTAGTGGAGCACGCTTGTGAACTGTTAGCGCCGGAGCCTCGCAGCGGGGAAACTGTGGCGCGCATCATTTTACAACTAAAGACACAGCTACACAAAACACGCAGCATGTGTACGGCTCATGTGTACGGCTCTGAGAATCTGCCTTGGTACAAAGTAGCAGTGAAAACATGGTACGGAATTTCATTGATTTGGGCATTCTCACAATAAGCAAGTGGAATGGATTTGATAATGAAGCACTGACACAGCGCTCTACAAAGAGTGACGAGTGGATAGACCGATTCACGGACTTTCCGCATAGTAAAAGTGGGGGTCTAAACTAATCATTTTAAAAGGTGGGGGGGACTTGTCCCACCCTCATATAATGGCTGCGACGCCCATGACTGACTTTAATCCCAGTGAGAAACACAACTGGTGTCGCGTTAACAAGTATCTGCTGGTCTTAACCAACACCCCTATGGTTTTATATCACAAGACCTTACTTCACATGTCTCATAGCAGAGACTGTGGGTAGGCATGCCGGCACCAAACCCTCTCTAAGAAAAATTATACTGTGGCATCAAAATTATAGGATTCAAGATAATTTATTATCATTCAGAAGCACAGGGTAGCACACTGATATGCAGTTGTAGTCTAGTCCATGATGCAACATGACAAACAAAACAGAACAGTTTGATTCCTGTAGTGCATGTTTGACTTGCAACAGGAGGAATGCAAGCAGCAGAAAAAAAGTGTCTTTTACGTAAACAAATTGAAATCAAGAAGACATTGTAACTCACTTGATGTTTACAAAAGTACAAAGCATCAGGGAGCATCACAGCTGGATCCTGGATGCAAAGATGGAGCCATCCCTCTTTAACCTTCTTGTTGTCCTTGGGACAAATATGACCCATTATTAAAAAAAAATTTAATGTCAGAATAAGGGGTATACTTACATTTAATTAGCACAAATATAACATGGATTGTTCCATACATTCTTAAACATTAATAATCTCTACTCACACTGAATAATGGGTTTTTTATCAAATTTAAAGCATCTATCATTGGTACATTTTGATATCAATTTCTGACTGAACTTTGATATACACCAGTATGCGATTATAAATACATGTTTGCTTTCCCTCTATCCTAACTATAGTAAAACATATTCAACATTTAGATTTTTTGTAAACTAAAAAATAAGGTTTTCTAAGTTATTTAAAATGGAGTAACAAAGAATGGGGTAAGTATGTTTTTTTTATATTCCACAAATATATAACAAACATGGAGATGCACATAAAAAAAAAAAAAAAAAAAAAAGTGAGTTTACAGTCCACTGAAATCTACACGTTATTGCTCACATACACATACATACATTACCCCTTTCCTTCCAAGTCTTGGCAAATTATACATAAATACAGACATTCATTTTTCTCTGACGTTTCCCTGGGTAGTCGGTACAGGTATGCTTACAAATCCGAAACAGGTGCTAGTTAAAATTAAATATAAAAGAAAATAATACCCAACCAAAAATAATATGTAAATAAAATAAACACAAGAAAAAACATAAAAAGGAAGTGTTTAGAGCTCAGATATCACTTGTGTTATCGGTTTCCATCTTCTCTCAAATGTTTCTAGTTTCAGTTGTAGTCTTGCTGTAGTTTTTTCCATAATAAAAACTTTTTTGATCTGTCTCTCCATTGCGTTATGTTGGGAGGTTGTGGTTTCAACCACGAGATTGTGATCATTTTCCTTGCTGTCAGGAGTAGAACCAGGGGCGTTTCCTGGAAACATTCGGGGCTTAGCCCACAGTGGCGGCGCCAGAGATTTTCTTTTGGGGTGCTGTGGGGTAGCTGGTATGAGGTGTGATTTGTGCCAAAGAACAGACAATAAGCTGACTGAGCGGAGAACTAACGTGTCAACGTGCGCCAACGCCTCCATCAATTTGAGAAGGGTCCAGCTGCAGTCGCAGCCAGTCGGTGGAGGTTGAACCTGTAGGAAGCTGTATGAAGCTGTACTCCCAAATATGGTCAGAAGAGAGCGTGCCCAACACGTGATACGCTGACGCAAGGATACTTAAGGATACATGGAGGTTTACAGAGAACATACAACAAACAGTATGGCGCATCGACTTCAGGTAATTAACATCTTGTGGTTTTAGATATAATTACATACTATTTAGGTTCTCGGTTGTTTGTCGATTTGGCTGTTTAGCGCAGTGCAATTGTGTTTATTTAGCTAATTTGTATTTTAAATATTCAATTTAAAGGAATGGAATACATATATATATATATATATATATATATATATGTATATATATATATATGTATATATATATATATGGACATGCTCGCTCAGTTAGCATAACACATATATATATATATATATATATATATGTATATATATATATATATATATATGTGTATGCTAACTGAGCGAGCATGTCCAGTTAGCATACATGCTAACTGAACGCATGTCAAGCTAAGAGCTAAGATATATGTATGTATATCTTAGCTTGACAGATGGAACAATGCTTGTACTCAAATTTTTACAAGAATCTGATTTTGTGTATGTTTTAAATATTCATTTGGTTTCTTTCACATTTGAAAGTTTATTTATTTTAAACATGTATTAGTTGCTATACTGTAGACATGTACATATGTATCATTATATTATTATTTTAAGTGTGCTTTAAAGTAAACTTATATAAGGTTATTGGGTTGAACCAAGTAACCCAGGTGGATGCAATCAGGTAATTAGGACAGAGCCTCTGTTTTTAGATGGGGTTTGTGGCCATACTAGGCCTGACGTTTAAAATAAATGATCAAATAATTTATGAGTTTTTATTCTTAGTTTCTCTTTAAACCTTCTGAAAGTGAGGAAGTATGACCAGCTTTGTCCCATATCATTATACAGGCCAGTCCATTGCTGCTTGTTTAAGGAGTTAACTATTTCCAATATTAAACTTACTTAAATTGTATTGTATTTTATTCACCTATAGACAAACCAAACAACACTCCGAGATGGAGCACGCCCAGTGCTAAACAAATTGGACTCGGATACTTTCCAGTGTCCATTTTGTGAAAGGACCGGGTCATACCCTGGCCTGATTTCTCATTTGCAGAGCCACCAGAGGTCAATTGTAAAATATGGAGGTAAGTCCATCTATAATTCTATATGATCATTGTATACTTCATCCTTTTAATTTTGAATGGTCTCCAAGTTTCCTTAAGGTGTAAATTGAACATTACAAATCTGATTTATATTCAGGTTATGAAGTGTTAATAATGCTGGAATAGTATCCTTATTTGGGGTAGGCACAATATGACCATAATCACACATTCAATCTGCAAAAATTCAGGTCATATCTGAAAACATTATTACATGATTATGTATTGCTCTCGCACAAACACCTTGTTTCAAATTGCATATTAACAAAAAAGTCATTTTGGTTTGTTTCTAGAATCCTCTAAACCACTTTCTGTCTCTTTTTTTAGGTTATAATGTCTATAAATGCCATCTCGAATGTGTGGCCAGCAGCCATTATCACTGTGGCTTTTGCCCAAGAATCATTGGGAGAAAGGAGATGTTTATTAGTCACTTTAAAAACTGCTGCACTGAACTCCCAACTACGTTGGCGGTGGCCCCAGCAACCACAACGACCGCTCCAGTGATGGCCCTGCCGACCGCCCCAGTGATGGCCCGACGACCGCTCCAGTGATGGCCCTGCCGACCGCCACAGTGATGGCCCTGCCGACCGCCCCAGTGATGGCCCCGACGACCGCTCCAGTGATGGCCCTGCCAACTGCCCCAGTGATGGCCCTGCCGACCGCTAAAGTGATGGCCCCGACGACCGCTCCAGTGATGGCCCCGCCGACCGCCCCAGTGATGGCCCTGCCAACTGCCCCAGTGATGGCCCTGCCGACCGCTCCAGTGATGGCCCTGCCGACCGCCCCAGTGATGGCCCTGCCAACTGCCCCAGTGATGGCCCTGCCGACCGCTAAAGTGATGGCCCCGACGACCGCTCCAGTGATGGCCCCGCCGACCGCCCCAGTGATGGCCCTGCCGACCGCCCCAGTGATGGCCCTGCCGACCGCTCCAGTGATGGCCCTGCCGACCGCCCCACTGATGGCCCTGCCGACCGCCCTGCCGACCGCCCCGGTGATGGCCCTGCCGACCGCCCCAGTGATGGCCCTGCCGACCGCCCCAGTGATGGCCCTGCCGACCGCTCCAGTGATGGCCCTGCCGACCGCTCCAGTGATGGCCCCTCCAGTGATGACCGCTCCAGTGATGACCGCTCCAGTGATGACCGCTCCAGTGATGGCTCCGACTGCTGCAGCAACATGGCACAATATTTCCAGAGCCCCCAAAATGTTGATGTCAAAGCGCAAAAAAACAACATGTTTATTTTGTAGCCTACAACTCCTTAGGAAAAACCTAAAAATGCACATACAAAGGCACCACTCATCCAAAACATCAGACATCACAGCAAATCGCCACCTAAAATCAGAGTGCATAGATAAAAAAAGGGGAATTTTTGCAACTTTGTGCCCATGACCTCGCCAAGAACATGAGTGAGGAAGCACAACAAAGGCTGAAGGACTTCAGTGAAAAATTTCGAAGAGCTTTGGGTTCTTAGGACTTCTTAAAATAGGCTTTAACCTCCTGCAGGTCAATCCTGGATGTTATGTTTACATTTTTATTTTAAATCATGTTGACTTTGCTGTTGGGATACACTTTTTTATTTAAAAGGTTCTTTTTTTTTTTTTTTTTTAAAGCAGATCAGCTTGGATGGTGCCCCTCTGATTTTCACACAGTGTTCTGTTATGGTCTTTTTAAAAAAAAAAAATTTTCAATAAATGTTCATTGAGGAAAACGGTTCAATGTCTTATTTTATATTCATCACAGTGAATGCTGAGCTTGCTGGACCATATACTGTAGTTGAAAGTACACAATGAAACACTGGCTTGCTTGTATCAAATCAATCATTGGAACAGGAAGAATCTCAGCTACAACACCAACTAAAGCATTTCCATTTCTCCAGTAAACACGGCTACATGGCAAGCATTTTCATAATATACAGTAATGTACAGTAAACATATCTTTGACTTATTGCAAAATTACAACATGAAATTCACCCCTGGTGTCATTCTGGCTTTGACTGTTTTAATGAGATGTCAACCATCAAAATGGGATAAGGGGTTCCAGAAATATCACCAATTTTGAGCGAAGATAGTATGGGAAGGGGTATGACCGAACGCAAGAGAAGGGTTAACTTGTGCATTGAAAACCATTGTTAGGTCATTGCAAATAGAACTTGTTATACAGAAGATGTTGTAGGAATTATCTTATAAGATACAAATATTCTCATTTAGCAAACATACTATAATTGTTAGTCTTATATTCATATTTCTAACATCAGATGTCATTTCATTTCAAGCCTTTATTTAACCAGGTGAATCCCATTGAGATCATCGATCTCTTTTTCAAGGGAGACCTGCAGCACGTTGGTTACACATGAAAACAGAAAATAAAAGGACATCATACAACATAATTACAGGGCTACATTTACATACCTATCGACAATGACAGGTACCAACAGTATCAAATTGCATAGCATCTATCCGAGCTTTAAAATCATGCAGTGGAACCAAATAGCTCATTTTCAATTATTTTTGCAGACTGTTCCAAGCAGAGGAGCTGCGCACATAAAAGCTTTCGTCCCTAAGTCAGTCCTTGCACTTGGCACATGTAATAACAACACATCATGTGATCTCAGGCAATAGCTACTTGCCACTCTCTGTGAGATCAGAGAGCAGATATAAGTTGGTAGTTTACCAGCATGGCTTTATATATGAACATGTACCAATGACTGAGCCTCCGTACAGTAAGTGAAGGCAAACCTGCCCTGGCATACAGGGTACAGTGATGAGTAAGTGCTTTACAGTTAGTAACAAATCTCAGCGCACTGTGATAGGCGGCATCTAACTTGATCAGGTAATGGGCAGGTGCATTCATATAGATCAGATCCCATAGTCCAGCACAGGTCAAAAGGTCACAGAGCCTTTTCCTGGCCTCAAGGAGAAACAGGACTTGTTTCTGAAAAAGAAACCTAGTCTAACCCTCAGCTTTTTAAGCAGATTATTGACCTGAAGTTTAAAAGAGAGGCAATCATCAAGCCAGATACCAAGGTATTTATAACAGGTAACCACTTCAAGTACTTTTCCTTTATGTTATTGTTATTTGGTTTTTATCTGTGCTTTTGACGTTTTGAAGGAAATTAAAATACTGTATTGAGTTGGTTTCTTCTGTTTTGGAAGCCTTGTATATCTTTTTGGTCTTGTTAGAAATACCCCACGGTAAAACTGTGTTCTAGCAGCAGTTAAAGAAGCTTAGTTTGCTGTCTTAGACTGCTAGATGTATTAAGATGGTTTGCTCTATCAGAATTTACACATAAAACCTAAATGTTCATCTGTTTATTGTTCTTCTTGCCTTTATATTCAAGCATGTTGATTGTATATTGCTATATCTTGACATTATGTTCATTTTATCATACTTGACATACATTTATTTGAATTGATGCGATTCCTGCAAAAGTTTTGTAATGGACCCCTAGTACTCTTAATTTATAAAGTAATAATAATACATGTGAATGATTGAGCTCATTAGTGGCCTGACTGGCCCTCCTAATTTGGTCTAAAGTAAGTTAATGATGATCATTGTGAAGGGGTGTCCAGCCCATATCAATAACATACCAAACTACAGGCTCATGTTATCATGTTATAGTAGGCCTACCTTACATGAACCTGTTTGAAACCTTAATGACCCCATGATGTGATTATTTATATCTTAAAACCTGTAACAACTATATTTAGATGTTCATAAATATCTACATTTATGTATAAATACATGTGTAGCAGTTAGACAAACATAATTAATAGATGATCTCATTATTACCTATTTTATATGTACTAAAAAATAAAGTTGACTAAGCCACCTTTTTGTTTTAATTGATTAATTAGACAAAATGATTTGTGCTTAAAGTCATATACTGTTGTGTCTCAAACGGATAGTCTAGGTTATTAATTTATTTGCCTAATAGTTGCTTAAAATGCTACAATAACATTTGCAATTCGTTTTTAATCTGCCATGTACGGTATCAACGTCTCTCAGCCACCGTAGTGTCGTGTCAGGTGGGCGTGTCGTGTAGGGGGCGTGTCGTGTACCGTCATGTAGGGGGCGTGTCGTGTACCGTCTTGCTGCGGCTCCAGCTAGACCATATTGATTTTGTTAGCCAGTGTTCTTGTTTTCCATGTGCTCAATAAAGTTTCTTTAAAAAAATTCTAAAGAATTCAACCAATCAGAAGTAGACCCCCAATCAGCGCCGCGTAAGATATTATAAATAGCCCCGCCTAGAAAAAAAATACATCAGTTACTTCTGACCCTGGACTCATAAAGGCCCTGCTGTGAGAGATAACTTTGCCTTTTCCTCTTCTTTATCGAAACCCTCTGTCTTCACATCTTCAGAAAAATGGTGAGTACGATAGTACAGCTTTTCTCCACTTAGAGGATGTGTATTTAATCAAATGCAGTGCTCTGAACGTGTGTCATCATGCGAAAACGTAACCAGCTTAACGTTTTTGCACCGCTTACTCTTTAAAGAAGACGCATCATTTTTATAGTGAAAAAAAATGTTGCGGTATAAGCTGTTAAATCAAGCTTCGTCATTAATAAGTCGTTTTAACTGTGGTGTTGGTAAATTAAGTGTAACTCGACGGCACAGTCAAGATGTTGAAGTGACGCATTTACAATCGACGCGAATTGTTGGAAATAAATAAACTTCCTGTCTCATTAGTGGTCGGGTTTAATGGTTTCATATTTAAAACATGATATTAACACAGATAAAATTTTTTCCAACGTACGTTTGAAATGATTACTCACTGCCGATATTTAAATAAAATGAACGCTCTGTCTCCCCAAATCTCGCGAGAGATATTTGCGACGGATTTGTGTCGACCTCGGTTTAGTGTCTTTACATTACATTGCATTTAGCTGACGCTTTTATCCAGAGCGACTTACAATAAGTGCATTCGACCAAGAAGATACAAACTAGAAGAAAACGGAATCATATAAGTACATCAGGTTTCATAGAGCCAAAACATTTCAAGTGCTACTCAACTTGCTTTAGATAAGCCAGTCCTTTGATTAGTATATAAGTGCTTTGTTAGTAATTGTATTGCTCGAAGTGGAGTCGAAAGAGATGAGTTTTCAGTCTGCGCCGGAAGATGTGTAAGCTTTCTGCTGTCCTGATGTCAATGGGGAGCTCATTCCACCATTTTGGAGCCAGGATAGCAAACCGACGTGTTTTCTCTAATGTCTTCACATTAGAGAGATGAGAGACATGGATCCAATTTTTACTTTATTTAGGTCGAATTAGATAATAATTATTATGTGTGTTTACGTTCTGGCCTGCCACGCCACTAGTCTCCTAAAGGGGTGTGGCAGTGGCGCAATCCGTGTGAGACAGTTGCAGAAAATGTAAATGCGTAGTCTCCTCTCTTAACACTGGCCCACATTCACGTCCAATCGAGCCACCTGTCCGCCAACAACTGCGTCATTGTGCTTTCGGTATTAGACGTATAAACAGTATTTTGCCTCTTTTTGTTTTTAATTATAACTGTCGTTCTGTTCAGATGACAAATGTGTGCGTCAGGTGACTTAAATCATGATATGATGTTTGGTTCTTATTAAAATAGTCTTTTTCTCTAGAGCAGTCCTCCCACATGTGATGATATGCCACTAGAATGTATGTATCAGGCATGAAAATCACTCGCCTTTCGGCGAAATTCGCCGTTTTGAAACCAAAATAGGTGACCTACGTGAATCGTGTAGATTCGATGAGAAAATATTTAAGGGGGGGGGGGGTAGGTTCAGAGGCCGTAATGGTACGCACCGTTGGGTGACGTGTGGAAGACGAGACCCAATCACTGCCGCTGAGAGACTCTCTCAGCGGCAGTGATTGGGTCTCGTCTTCCACGGTGCGTACCGTTACGGCCTCTGAACCAGCCCCAGAGATTCAGTGAACTGCGAACAGGTGCGCGTGCCAAAAGGGACCTGATCATTGGTTTACAAGCAGTTCGCTTCGCTCGTGCTGACCAGAGCGGGAACCAGACCACCATCAGAAGCTGAAAGCACGCCTGGCCTCGGCGATTCCGCACAGCATGAATCGCTCCCGACTCGGGGAGGTAGTGACGAATGTGTAATGTGAACACAGCAGGAGAGAACGCAACGTTAGACAGCTAGCACTAAAGACTGCGGTCAAGCCAGCCGTCTTTCACTTTTGCGTGGTCAAACCAGCCGCCCCTGTATTTCGAGTGCGCGATTAGTTACAGGTTTACGGTAATGCAATAAAACAACCCTGGGAAGCTGTTGTAATTAACCGAAGTGACTTTCGAATACAGTCTCACAAGTTGATCTTACAGAAATACTTTAATTATTCCCGGTAATGAACTGAATGAACATCGAATCAATATGACGTTTCGGATGTGCAGTATTATATATTCGACCACTTTAAAGCTACAGAAAATCCCACCGAGGAACACTTCCGGTGAGGATTTCAAAGTAAAGGATGGCATGTGGTTCATTTCTATTATTTACGATTGAGGAACAGGGTAATTTATGAGAATAATGTTAGGACTTATTGCTTCATAAACTTGTTGCACAAATACTATGAACTACTTTTACTGTGTACTTTTTGAGTAATTTGAGTTTCAAAGTCCTCTCCAGAGAACAAGAATGAGCATTTTCGTCTAACTTTGGTGTGGGATAAAAAGCATTTCTTCCATAAGTAGTTTATGAAACTGCCAGTTTTGTACTTAGTACTTCTTAGACTACTTGCAAACATAATATGAACTACTTTTACTGTGTACTTTTTCAGTAATTTGAGTTTCAAAGTCCTCTCCAGGGAAAAAAGATTGAGCATTTTCGTCTAACTTTGATGTGGGATAAAAAGCATTTCTTCCATAAGTAGTTTATGAAACTGCCAGTTTTGTACTTAGTACTTCTTAGACTACTTGCAAACATAATTTGAAGTACTTTTACTGTGTACTTTTTCAGTAATTTGAGTTTCAAAGTCCTCTCCAGAGAAAAAAGATTGAGCATTTTCGTCTAACTTTGGTGTGGGATAAAAATCATTTCTTCCATAAGTAGTTTATGAAACTGCCAGTTTTGTACTTAGTACCTCTTAGACTACTTGCACAAATACTATGAACTACTTTTACTGTGTACTTTTTTAGTAATTTGAGTTTCAAAGTCCCCCCCAGAGAACAAGAATGAGCATTTTCGTCTAACTTTGATGTGGGATAAAAATCATTTCTTCCATAAGTAGTTTATGAAACTGCCAGTTTTGTACTTAGTACTTCTTAGACTACTTGCAAACATAATTTGAAGTACTTTTACTGTGTACTTTTTCAGTAATTTGAGTTTCAAAGTCCTCTCCAGAGAAAAAAGATTGAGCATTTCGTCTAACTTTGATGGGGATAAAAAGCATTTCTTCCGTAAGTAGTTTATGAAACTGCCAGTTTTGTACTTAGTACTTCTTAGAGTACTTGCACAAAAATATGAACTACTTTTACTGTGTACTTTTTTAGTAATTTGAGTTTCTAAGTCCCCCCCAGAGAACAAGAATGAGCATTTCTGTCTAACTTGGTGTGGGATAAAATCATTTCTTCCATAAGTAGTTTATGAAACTGCCAGTTTTGTACTTAGTACTTCTTAGACTACTTGCAAACATAATATGAACTACTTTTACTGTGTACTTTTTAGTAATTTGAGTTTCAAAGTCCTCTCCAGGGAAAAAAGATTGAGCATTTTCGTCTAACTTTGGTGTGGGATAAAAATAATTTCTTCCATAAGTAGTTTATGAAACTGCCAGTTTTGTACTTAGTACCTCTTAGACTACTTGCACAAATACTATGAACTACTTTTACTGTGTACTTTTTTAGTAATTTGAGTTTCTAAGTCCCCCCCAGAGAACAAGAATGAGCATTTTCGTCTAACTTTGATGTGGGATAAAAATCATTTCTTCCATAAGTAGTTTATGAAACTGCCAGTTTTGTACTTAGTACTTCTTAGACTACTTGCAAACATAATATGAACTACTTTTACTGTGTACTTTTTAGTAATTTGAGTTTCAAAGTCCTCTCCAGGGAAAAAAGATTGAGCATTTTCGTCTAACTTTGATGTGGGATAAAAAGCATTTTTTCCATAAGTAGTTTATGAAACTGCCAGTTTTGTACTTAGTACTTCTTAGACTACTTGCAAACATAATATGAAAATGAAAATGAAAGCTTATCAACTGAAACACTGTCATTCAGTGATTGTGTATGTATGACAAAAACAGGCAAACAGATTTTTTCCCCTTTTTCTTTATTGTTCTGCCCTAGTTGCAGAGAAAGCAATTCCAATTGCTTGCCCTGGCTTCTTGGAGTTGGTCCTGATTAATCCCCAAGCACTGCTCATGGAACCATCTTTCACAGGTGTCACACTGTATCTGTAAAATGAAATGAGTGACCATCAAATCTGATACATCTTGTCATCGGAAATGATGAAGAAATGAAGTGCAATAGAGAATCATTTTGGCAAAATTAGATTCATGTCAACTTTATTACATGTAGCTATAGTCTGTAGCATACTCGCCTCAAACACCAATTTCATATCTGAAAATAACTATATTATGTCTACATTTTCAGTTTTTCAAATACAAATGTTTTTGAGGTAGTTATAGCTAGAAGATTTATAGTTCTGGGAAAACCCCATGTTGCATCACTATAATGTAGTTACCTTTTGGTATTCTTAATTGGTCAGTTATGTATTGCATATGACCTGCTTCTCCCTGCTTCCCATATTTTGATAGTGACTTACAGGATGTTGGTGTGTGAAAGAGGACAACAGCAGATAACACACACAAACGTCTTTCCAAGTGGTCCGTTTTCCATTAGGAGTGTTGCCTCAAGGTATAACTTGGTTTCCAGGCCTGATCTGGTGGACATGTACCGTCAGTCTCCCAGCGGCGTAGAGTGAGGTGGAGGAACCGCGGGGTGCGTTAATTCAGTGCCCCATATTGCTATTTTCCAAGCTAATGTAGCTTTGTCATATTTGTCAACGCTGCATTGAGGCTATTGTCATCATGTGGGTGGACTTAGGCTCAAACCTGGGGTGAAGTTACACTATAATTGAATATGTTGCTATTAGACATGATTAGAATTGTCAGTATCCCTATTCCACTACTCATCACATTTTATATTCTCTCTGTTCATTATATGTGTAAACAATGTATATACATTACTATTTATCTGAGAGAAGTTGTCTTGACTGTTTTGTTAGTAAATCAATTATATCGTTCCACAGTCATTTTGAATAGAGTTAATGTGTGTGGGCTGCAGCTGGGGCGACGCACGAGGTTGCCGTAAAAAAATTATTTGCATGCGCTGAAAAGTAGAAATCGAAGCATGGCCCTGCGGCGTTTTCGCTGGACCGCCTGATCTGGGATAGACCCAGTGACTCAACAGTTTTGTAAATACATCTAATATCATAAATTGAATTTGATTAGAATATGATGAAGCCCTATTATAACTACACTACGACAAACACTCACCCAATCTGTAGTGGGAGGCCCAGATCCTGGGGGCTTTGAGGCAGAGCACATTGCACAGTTGTTCTCCATGTTAAACACTGCAGGAAAGAAAATATGTTATTTAGACATACTGTATATGTATACAGTTAACAGTTTATTGCCAGCAGAAGTGCAGTCAAATTCTATGCAGCTGTTCAGCTGTAAATTATAGCTTATGAACTCTAAATGGATCATGAATGGGATCATCAACACAGGTTTAATATGTTTTTAAGGATGGATGTTTTAAAAAGAAGACTATGTACACAGTGTGAACAGAACAACATATAAGCAGACATACATAAACAATCCGTAATATTCTAAACATTACTAGGCAATGACCTGTATGCAACAAATTTAAAAATGCAGCAATTTTTATTTGTCACTGTTTCACTCTAAGCACTGTTTTGTGTTCCATATTTCACCCATGCCTCCTGCCACTCTGCCTGTAAGCTTCTGTTTTTTTCAATAAACCACCTATAAACTGTTCCTGGATGCCTGGTACAATCGGTATTCGTTTCCTCTTCCCTGCTCTCCTGACACAAACCGTGACAGTTTAAGTGTCAGTATTTACATTCCTTATTGCAGCAGGAAAAAAAGTTATTCTTCAACTGTTAATGTCTCAATGGAGTGTGTGTGAGAGAAATATAAGTTATGGGTTCAACTGAGATATGTATGGAATATTTGGTTTGGGCCCTGTGCTTAAAATCAATGATGCTGTAGGCTATAAATGCAGTAGTGTGTGGACTCAAAGGCAATTTTACAGGCTGTAGTTATTGTAGATTTGTTTGATTGCATTGGATTAATAGAAGTTCATCATTTCCATAACAACTAACTAAGAACCATAACATAAAGCAGGACAAATGACTTACAAACCTGAACCATTGAGTATTGAAAGTGCAAACTTTCTCCTCTCACAAGCCATCTCCTTTTTGGATGTCCCAAAGGACATAACTGGTAATGCAGGAAAGGCCTCCATCACTGCTCTTGCCATCTACACACCAACACACAGAATCACACTTGTCATCTGCGCTACATTGTTTTTGCCAGTAAAATTCCAAAATTGAATTGATATTTCAATAAAAATTATCAAACTATTAATAACTAATAGTTGTAATGAGGTAATTAACACAACTTGAAGAATGTACATGACAAACTACATGGGCTGTGTCAACAACCAGCCCTCTCATCAGTTTTACACAATTCCCCTAAAAAATAAACTGAAAATTGATAATTCAGAAACTAATGACTATTTTTAACATCATTGACTATTTTATACTTTAAACTTGTATAATAATCAAGACACTGAAATAAATATAAGAATATATATTATGTAGCAGAAGCATAAATATTACATATAGTAGTTAAAGTAAAAAACTACGTTACCATGGTAACAATGACCCCACAGCTACTGCCATCACGTTGAACTGGATGGTGCATGGTTGCTCCTCTCCATTTGACAGTCCCCCAGTCCTCCTTGCCATAGCAGGTCCTCCTCATCTTGAAGTATTCCCTTTGTAAAACACATTGTGGAATAGTCTCTAATGTAACTCCCAACAGACACATGTAGAATAAAAATCTTTAAATATTGTGTAAAATAAAAACACTCCATCCGAACAGTATGGACACTGGAAATATTGTAGGTTACCTTGCTTACTGAGCTACTTCATTTACAATTGTGTACACAGATACTAAGGGCAGGATAAGGAAATATCATTTAAAAAACAGCTGAGACCACCAAGCACAAAATAAATGCTTCAGTGGTGTGGGTTTGGGAACTTCTGTTAACATACTTATACATGTTTACTTAAACACAAAGCACTAAATATAATTCTAAGATCACTTTATATCTAATTTGCTGACTTACCGTACTCTTTTCGCAGCATTTTCCGAGTCTGCTTTCTCTTTGGAATTTGCCGCTGGATCCACCAAAAATACTGATGTTATGGCGGGAAATAAGTACTAAAAAAAAAGTGATGTTATTTCAAAACAGCATCAAACATATATACATATTTAAATGAAAGGGATTTCTGAATGAAAACAATCACTAACCAGCAACTTCCAGTGTGTTCTTTCAATATTTACAAAGGCGATCACGGCTTGATAATCATTAAAGTTGATCTATAACAGCAATAAAAATACTTTTTTTTAAGTTTTCCTAGGAATATGATGCCTTATTTTATTAAAAATAAATCATGGTGTTTCAATTTGTATATTAAATTACAAAATAGAAAACCCAAAGTACTATAACACAAAATGTACACATGCAAGTAAGCCATTTCACAGCCAATTTTGGCTCTAAAAGGTGTGGATAGGTAAAAGGCATGAAAACACACATTACCTTTGGCAAGCCGTGCCGACTGAGCTCGGTTCGTTGTCCAAAAAGTATCATACCTGCTGTGTAATGATTGAGTATGTAAATTGTGTTTCCAGTGTTGAACTGGCTGGCATACAGATGGAATAGGCCCTCAATAACCTAAATCCGATAATTGAGATGAAGACAGAAAAAAAATACAGCGATTAAACACTAATAAAATATAATACAATTACATACTAAACATTTTTTTTTTTACTGTGGGTAATATTGTTTTAACCACAAAATACCTCGCCTGTTAGCCACTGGTGAGGTCTCAGAGTGCGTAGCTCACTGTGGTGGATCAATAAATTGTTCCCTCTAATATGGGAGGGGAGCACAGCAACTACAACTTCAGTGTCCTTCCTTTTCCACATTGATGTCAGCTGCAGAAACAAATTAACAACTTTTTAAGTAAAAAAAAAAAATCAGTCTTACTATATTTATGATAAATTATACAAAACTCTACATAATTAATATTCAGAAAAAAGGGACATATTAACTGTAAAATCGTATATTCTAAAACAGACATATTAAGTTATGACCAGTAAACAAAGTGATTCAGAATACATTCAAACATTTATATGTAATACTGTGTAATGCTGCAGGTTCTTATTGGCCGCATTGACAACACCATCAACTACGAATGTTGTGAGATCTGCCTTCCATACACATACTTTGACAGTTTCAGACAGTTCAACTGACAACGTCTTGCCTTGGTGCATGCTTCTTCCTGCTGATGAATCCAGATTCACATTTTCACTTGAAAACAGCAGGGGTGGTGCATCTTCCACTACACTGACACTGGACAAGTCAGTTCCTTCTGTATCACACTGTACACATAAAGACAGAATGGCATCTACTGTAAGTACAATGTCAGTATATTAAAAATGATGCAGTCTAATTGTAGTATCATCCCTGGATTAATGTTAATCTAAAAAATATATTATTCCTAAAATATATATTTTTTTTATCCACAGTACAGGTTTTATAATGCTTTGTTAAGAAAATTGACCTGTGATGTCACATGTTCTGGAGAGGGCTTCTGTTCATGTGCATCAGTGATGACTGATGTTGACTGGTGGGGGGACTTGAGCTGTGAACAATGTAATACAGATAATTCCATGAAATACAAACATCACCCCATTATAAAACATGTACATTAGCTATTTCACTATTTGTCCATGTTCCTCAGAATGAGATGGGAGGGATAGCATGTCATGGTAAACACAAAAGTTGGAGACAAGAAATGTTACAAATGGAAAAGTTACAAGATACATCAACAAAATGTCATAAGATCATCATGAGATCTTCTTAAAGAAGAACTCTAATTCTTTGTTCTTTCTAGTAGAATGAAAAAAGCCATTCTGTCATCCTTTACAATTGAAGGACATTTAAAAATAAATGCAGCAAAATGTTAGGCACTAACCTGAGATGGTGTGTGCTGTGGAAAGCTGTCTCTGTGTTTTTCCTGTGCCTCTTTGAGGTTGGACGTGGACAGAGATGGGTTGAGAATCTTCTTCATAACCTGATAATCCCAAATGTACTTGACGTCAACATTTTATATTATCTGTATTATATAAACACATAGCATCACTTTTAAAAAATGGTGATCAATGAAGTAACCTTTCCTTTACCTTCTTTGCTTTAGATTTCTTGAAATCAAAAGGCTTTGTGATTGGTGTAACATATACACCTCTCTCCTCTGTTTCCTCTGTTTCCACCGTTCCACATCTACCCTGTGGGTCTTAATTATAATAAACAGAGAGCAATAGGTGTAGTTACTATAAATGGATGACAATATTTCCACAACATTTTCAATTGCATTCTGTATAAATTGGCACAGATTAGTGGATATGTGGCAAAACTAGACAACTATGTGATGGCAATTTCATCACCTATGGTTAGTTGATGTTTTCAATAATATATTTGGTGCTTAAACCTGAGGTTATGTCTTAGTCCTGCAAGTGATTCTGACCTGTAATGGGATGTAATTTGCATTAACAAAAAGTTATTTTAATATGTTCAGTCCATGCATATAATTGTAAAAATGGATAACATATTAAAGGTAAACGAAACAGACATAACAGATGCTTTTTCATTGTTACATTTTAACAACAGATCAGTTCTGGGAGTCAATCAGCTACAACTAATTTAAAGTAATTCTGCTATGCAAAGAAATGAATATATACTTTCACATCAGCTACTATGTTACACGTATGTAGTGTCAATTTCTGCAAAAACATGTTCAAAGTGACAGAACTGAAAATATAAAACTTTGATCAAAGTTATTAGTTTGATCACATTATGATCCCTCAAACAAGGACAGCGATGACAGAGAAAGGCAATTACAATAAGTAAAGACTTTGCCAAAATATCATACCTTGTTCTTTGTCTTCAGAGAGTCTTGGTATTCTCTCAACAGTGCGTTGTGCATGACCTTGTATGTGTGCACAAAGTCATCCAGTCTTGTGAGCCTCTTCTGCTGAAAGCGAATCTTTTTAAGATCCCACTGGCTCTTCTCCATAATCCCCTGGGTCATGTTGTCTTTAGTGTAGTTCTGTTAGATAACAGCTCTTTGGTGAATTATTGTGCCTACAACTGTATGGATATCAGCCATGTCATAAAGTTGTGGTTAGCTGTAATTATGTTTTTTTGTTCAAGTTTACCTGTGTTGATTTCTGGGCAACTCTCTTGAACCTCTTTGACAGCTTTTCATAAAAGGGACCTCTTCCATGACGTCCAAGGTCACCTGCCATAGAAGCATCTAACTTTAATAATAGGAAAAACAAGCTTAAAATGATACATACATGAAGAAGAGGAAGTTAACTAACCCAGTAGTAGTCTTGACCACAGAGCAGCCTGAGGCAGAAAGTACTTGAGCAGCTTGGGGATAAAGTTTGGGCAAAAGTACTCATTTGGCTCTCCAACTTTATCCAATGATGCCTGCTGGATGACATCCTTAAAGTGGTAGTCAAACGGTGTTGGGCCCAAATCATTCTGTAAGACACATAATCACGTTCATGTAATTGTTTTGTATTTTGGTGCATTTGAGTACTAAACCAGATGTTACTTACAATACTATAATTCTTTGGTCCATGTAATTGTGTATTTTGTATTTTCATGGACTGCAGTTATAATAAATTAATATCTGCTGAACATTTCTACAAAGGAAAAAAGTCCATACAGCTTATACCTATTTAGGCATAACTCACAAAAGGGAAATACTCAAAGCACCCAGAAAAACACATAAACATTAGGTCTGCAAATAACAATTATTTTCATTGTCAATTAATTTGTCGATAATTTTCTTGATTAATCGATTAGTTGTTTGGTCTATAAAATCTCAGAAAATCAGTGTTTCCCAAAGTCCAACATGACGTACTCAAATGTCTTGTTTTGTCCACAACTCAAAGATATTCAATTTACTGTCATAAAGGAGTAAATATAGCATAAAATATTCACATTTAAGAAGCTGGAATCAGAGAATACTTTTAGACAATATTTACTTTTTCTTAAGAAATTACTCAAACAGATTTTTGAAATAGTTGGCGATTAATTTAATAGTTGACAACTAATCCATTATACAATTTTATTTTACAATTCTACAAAGATTACCTACCACAAAGTCTTCCTCAGCAATGCCTGAGTCATCAATGACTGGCTGGGCAACTGCTGTCAAAAGCGTCTGAAGGTCTTTAAAATGTTTCTCAACATTTTCCCCACTGCATGGACTTGCCAGCAGCACGGTGGCACTAACTACTACTTGGTCCAGTTCTTTTAGAGTAGTAGCCTGGGTCATCAGCCCGAAGACATGCATGCACAGACGATAGTGTTTTGCGGCACTATGAGGAAAAATGTACAGAATTAATATTATTACAATGCCACTATACTCTAAACTAAAATATAACTAAATCATATTCAGTTGAAGACATCACTCACTGTTTTTTGCAGAGGTCCTTTGCGTTTTTCATGACATGGCTCAGGCATCTATGTAGGATAGTAAGTGCAAGTGCATGCTCCTTTCCTTGTCCCGTCACAATGTGATAATATTGTGATAGTAGTTCATTGAGACTAAGGCCACATAGATTATGAGCCATTGCCTGCATCAAAACTACAGAGCCATCACAAAGGAACATAACTGGTCTTCTGCGAATTTTTGGCCCATGTTGTTTGACACAGTCTGTGATGAAAGAGCCAAGAAAGTATGTTATCGATGCTGTGGTGTGTTCACAGGTAACATATGTGGCAACAGGGACAGGGGAGCATCCTTTTACTGGATTTCTGACCACAAGTTCGTAGATGTAAAAAGGTGTGCTTTCCCCTTTTGCCTTTTTAACAATGCTACCTGTGGCATCTAGGTAGACAATGTCCTCCTTCGATCTGTCATGGAATAACCTAATTGTTCTCTTAGACCAAAGCATGACACCTTTTGGCTGCAGGATTACCTTCTGAATCCACTGGTCATCTTTGTCTTGAACATCCTCAGACATAAGTTGCAGACTCACCATCTCATTTTCGTGCCTCCTCTGCTTTTCCCTTTCACCCCAAGATATACTCTTTAAGACTCCAGTTGTCGGCACCTCATCTCTGCAACCAGATTGCAGAACAGTCTCCTCCAACTTGTTCAAGCTTTGTAAATGTACACTTCTTGGGAGTTTAGAGCTAAGAGTGTCTGCTATCAGCTGCCTTTCTTCAGCTCTAATTGGCCTCCTTCTCAGCTGTTGAAGGCTGTGCCGCACAATGCCCCCCTGGAAGCAGACAACAGCCTTGAGGGACGACTCACTTTCCACTTTCACATTTACTTGAACCTGACAGTCATCAAAACGGCAGTACCCAGTGCAGGTAAACAGTGGCTTTTTTGTCATAGAGCCTATCATTTTCACACTGTGCCTCTTGAAACCAAAACTACAGTATGGATGGACACTTCGGATACCTTTTGCAATCACATTTGTCCAATGCAAACTTTTGAACTGCCGTTTTTGTTGGGTCTTTCTGAGTTTTCTCCATTCCTTGTGTGGAAGGAAAAAAAAACAGGGTTGCTCAGGCAATTTGTGGGTGAAGTATTTCTGCTTGTCTTCGTCCTTTGTAGATGATGTGGTACTGCTACTACTGCAGGCACTGCTGGTATTCTGCAAACGCAAGTTGTAAGAAAGGTAGATTAGAAGCTGGTATGCATGAATATGCATTCAAGTATATCCAATTGCCAAATCCAAACTTGAACTGCATATTGCAAATTTCATCATACAATGTAAGGATAAGAAGATGTTTTTTTTCTGTAAAAGGACATCCCTCAGAAATAGCAAATGTCATTCACAATACTCCCAAAATAGTTGTTGTTAAAAAATATAAATGTTTAACATATTTGAAAGCTGGGAATCTAACTATTTAGATGTAAAAATGAATAGCTATTTAACTTTTTAAGAATTCATTCTAACCCACTTAAACTGACGTACTTCCAAAGCTTTTTTAAAATAATCTAAGTTTACCTCTTGGCTGTCATCCACAGATGATGATTCATTGTCATTTGGTGATGAAAGACTGTTATCTGTGTCTTGGCGGACTTCCAGCAGGGGCTCACAGCTTGCTGAGTCTGAGCTTGTGTCATTTTGGGATTTTTCAGGGCTCACATCGGGCATGTCTTCAGGATTGGGTCCACAGCTGGCTGAGTCCAACTCAGTTCCATCTTGTGGCACCACAATCGACGTGTCTGGTTTGTCGACTTCCGCTTGCACACTGCCCTGTATTCCCACACCCCATAAGCAAAACAGGTTAAGAGTAATAGATAATGCTGATATCATAGTATGAGCATTGAATATTTTCTTCAATTATAATCACAGTACATTTCATACATTTTTAAGGAGATTAAAAAATATTACGAAAGCAAACAAAATTCAAAATAATGGAATAACCATAAAAAAATATATATTTTATGATTACCTGTTGATGTTGAAGGTAGGCATTTTTAATTCTAATCCTATTACTTGGGATGTTGGTGATTCCTAAGTCCTTGCAGACAATTCCCCAGAAACTCTCTTCTGGATACGCGCTTTTTTCTGCCAGGGGCCCTTTTGTCTTGTCTTGCAGCCTCTGGATGCATGACAGAGTGTCCGTTGCACTCTTTACCAATTTTCTGGACTATTCAAACAAGGAGGAAAACGGTAAATTGTTTGTTTTATTTAAAGATTTGTCCAAGCTATCAATACATGTGCAAAAAGAAGTAATACTTACCCTCCCAAAAGTTGAAAAAGTAAACGATCTGTAAAGAAAAAAAATACTCAAAGTTACAAAAATGATACATATCATGATGTATAAAGATCAAGAAGACTGTAGAAAAGATATAAAGATCTCGAGCGCAATTATTTTCTGTTTACATATGACTGCACTGAACATTGGCCTCAAACACTTGACTCACTACATTGTAGGCCTATGTAGTATTGTATATATGTTATATATTTTGAATAACAACACAGTATACAATGCAATCATATAATACAATACTAAAACACAATATATGAATAAAAAAAAATATATGTATTTATATAATTCAGTAACTGAATTTTAATTCCTATAAGTAACCAGTAACATGTTCAGTTTTTCACGTTTATAACCGAATGTCATGAAAATATCTTTATAATTAAGCGAGTTACAGTCGACTTTGTAGAGAAGTTTGCATCTCTGGATTTCTTCAATAACAGAAGTTGAGCTCTCCAATGGCGGACACGCAGATTAACGTCAAATCGCTAACGCGGTATCTATGATTCTATATATATCATGGATGCTATCATGGATGTATATTAACAATACTTTTTTATTATACATCCATAGGGTCTTATTATACAACCATGATATCTTTGTACATGATATTGATTAATGGCTGCAACCGTTTTCAGTACTCGGACTGCAGTAACTGAACTGCGTGCGCGCGTCTGCGGTCCGTGTGCTAATACAGCTATCCTCGCACTGCAGAAACAAAAAATTATGATAGTTCGCCTTTTTTTTATTTATCCCAAGCAAGACATAATAGTTTAGCAAACCATATCGGTTGATACTTGTCGCTGTTCATGGCCGATGTAGGCATCCGCGCCACGTTAAGGTAACCTAGAAACTAGCCAAAACTAACTAGCCTTTTCACGTCTTATAAAAACATATGGGCCAAATCTATGTCTATATATAACACAAGACAAAACATAACACACCTGAAATAACATAGCCAAACAATTGTATTCACTATGAAATAGCTTAAGTAACTTCTTTTCAATTTATAGAAGTTGCTATTTCCAAAGTAAAGAAAGCCTATACAAATGACATATGCTAGTCCGTTAACTTTGGTAGGGAAAAATATACTTACCCTTGACGATGGGTCATCATGAATTTCAAATTGCACAGTGAAGAAATATATTATATGCTGGAAACAAATGAACGCAACTTCGAAGTCATCACTGCCAAAATGGCTCATCACATGGTCATAATGCGTGGCTGTGAGGTGAATAGGCGGGTTCTGTGCAGGGGCGCGGGAAGGGGGGTGCTGAGGGCGCTGCAGCCCCCCTAGCGGCAGGCAGGCGGTGCGGAGCTCCCCTGTCAGGAAATTTATTTTATTTTTATTTTATATATATGTATTTCATGTCATTGTGCCTGAGATTATATTTTATATTATATGTTATTATTCAAATGATCATTTAAAACTATATAATAAATCATTTTGCTTCAGGGAAAAAAAAAAAGATGTGGAAAAAAAGTTTTTTTTTAGTCGGCTACTTTTAACGTGACGCACAACAACACAAGTCACTGACACGGCCCAACAACACAAGTCACTGACACGGCCCAACAACACAAGTCACTGACACGGCGCAACAACACAAGTCACTGACATGGCGCAAAAACGTATCTCGGAATTTTTTCTCTCTAAAAACGCTAAATCTGCAAAATCATGTGCATAATCTGTATACTGGTCAATATCATGTTTGTGGTATTTTAATTATTATTTTATGGTTATTGCTGCTGCAGCCGTGCATAATCTGTGTAATATGCAGTGGCGGCGCCAGGGTATGGCTGGGGTAGGCTACAGCCATACCAAGAAATGGCTTAGCCCCACCTTAGCCCCACCATGAAAAATGATGTTAAAGTAAGCAAAATAAAGTCCGCCAACTCGCGCGGAGTAAATTGCACAGACTGCAGTTAGTAAGATTGATTTCAGCAGCCACTTGTCTGGAAATACCGAAGACTAGAAACGGTTTTGAAAACTTTTGTCACGTAGTGATCGTCTTCTCAATAAAACATCTTTAATAATGTCTTCTGGCCAATCAGAATAACGATAACGGCGTGGTGTTGTTGCAGGAAGTCCCGACGGAGAATACTTTTGCGGTAGTACATCTCTATATACATCGATACAACATTACGTGTTGATAGAAATCAACACGTAATGAAATAAGACCCCACGGTTTGATGATTGATAGGTGTGTGGGCTGTCTTTCATTTTGACACACAGAACAATGGGGGCTATCCACCCTTATCCACAATGTAAAGTAATTCACACAGCCTCTCTCCCTCTTCTCTCTGTGAGGAGCAGCAGGTTCAGCTTTCAGAACAAAGTAACAAAAAAACAAAATGGCATTCATTTTTTAAATGTGTAGTAATAGATTTATTTATTTTTCTTCTCAAGAGAGTACCAGAATGTGTATTTTATGTTAGTATTTCCAAAAATCTCCTGGGGGAGAATCCCCCCAGACCCCCCTGCAGGGGTTGGGTTTTCAGCATGTCAACTCTTTCACCTGTGGGGAAATTGCAGGATTGGCTCCAGGTCGCCCTTTTTATTTACTACAAGACAAATGTGCCGTTTTATTTCATACAGTTCAATTTGGATTGAGACAGGGAAATAATCTAAACCTCACGCGTGGCGTTTCACTGTCAATGGGGGCGATATAGCGTGTATGTAATTACATTGCAAATACTGACTTGAGCCCCACCACTGTATGGGTTAGCCCTACCATAGATTACCCAACACAAATACTCTGGAGCCGCCACTGGTAATATGTAGCCAATAAATTCCACATTGTTGGTAAAATAATGTTTTACATCTTTGTAGTGTGTGTGCTAGTGCATTTGTGCGTGCTCTGTGCCTGTAATAGTGTTCACTGGAGTCCATTGTTATGCTGTGTGTGTGTGGTTTTGCCACGCCCCCCCGTTGGTGCGTAATTAGCACATCGGACTGCACCTCAGCACCCCCACCCAAATTACCTTCCCGCGCCTCTGGTTCTGTGACAATGCACTTCCTGATTGTTGGGAAAGATAGGAGTCTATCACAATAACAAACACTACTCACGTGAAGAGGGAGAGGATTTATGTAGGTTAAAAAAAAAAGCACAAAAGCGGCATGGACCAGTAAATGATTATAAACATCTAACATGTCATGAAATAACCATAAATAAAACATAAGTAATGATTGCATAACATGGTATATTTATAAAGATGCATATGTTAATTGTAAATGTATTCATAAGTTTATTTAAAACATGTAAAATGGGTATAACAAGGGATCACACCAGCCATAATGCCCTTGCTCTTGATGGCCGGTCCCATCTTCAAGCACAAACTTCAATTTGAACTCAACCAGTAAAAGTTATGCATTCAAAACCTTCCTTAAATAAAAGTACAAGACTTGGCATCAAAATGTACTTAGAGAAACAGTAGTGCAGAATGGCCCATTTTAGAATAATATATATTACTGGATTATAATTATTGATGCCTTAATGTGTTCATCTTTAATGTTGCAGCGGGTAAAGGTGGGAATCATTATAATTACAGTAGTATATACTGTTGGGTCGCTTAATCTATAACCATACATCATATTATTCGTTTATTTTTATTTTATATTAATAATATTAATCGTCAAACTACATAGAAGTTAAAGTTAACAAATACATTTAGTGGAGTAAAAACTACCATATTTGCCTGGAAAATATAGTGGAGTAGAATTTATTTATTAATAAAGTAGCATAAAATGGAATTACAGTGAAGCACAAGTACCTCAAAACTTTATTTAATTACAGAACTTCAGTTAACTTTCTTAATTACATTCCACCTCTTAATTTGTGGCATTATGGATTGGTATGTGTAAGGAGATGAAAAGACAACATGCCTGGTTCCTATGCCGAAGAAGATACATCCACGCACACACAGTGACTACAGACCGGTGACAGTTTTGCTGTTGTGCTGCTGAGTTTATTGTATTTTGCTACTCTGGCACAACAATTTCCTTCGGGATGAATAAAGTATTATCTTATCTTATCTTATCTTAAGGAAAGAACGATAAAAGTGAATCAAACCAGCAGTCAAACATGGTGGTGGAAATATTACATTCTCTAGGAGTGACTTTGCCATTGGATTACTGAAAAAGTACACAGTAAAAGTAGTTCATATTATGTTTGCAAGTAGTCTAAGAAGTACTAAGTACAAAACTGGCAGTTTCATAAACTACTTATGGAAGAAATGATTTTTATCCCACATCAAAGTTAGATGAAAATGCTCAATCTTTTTTCCCTGGAGAGGACTTTGAAACTCAAATTACTAAAAAGTACACAGTAAAAGTACTTCAAATTATGTTTGCAAGTAGTCTAAGGAGTACTAAGTACAAAACTGGCAGTTTCATAAACTACTTACGGAAGAAATGCTTTTTATCCCACACCAAAGTTAAACGAAAATGCTCAATCTTTTTTCCCTGGAGAGGACTTTGAAACTCAAATTACTAAAAAGTACACAGTAAAAGTAGTTCATATTATTTGTGCAAGTAGTCTAAGAAGTACTAAGTACAAAACTGGCAGTTTCATAAACTACTTATGGAAGAAATTATTTTTATCCCACACCAAAGTTAAACGAAAATGCTCAATCTTTTTTCCCTGGAGAGGACTTTGAAACTCAAATTACTAAAAAGTACACAGTAAAAGTACTTCAAATTATGTTTGCAAGTAGTCTAAGGAGTACTAAGTACAAAACTGGCAGTTTCATAAACTACTTACGGAAGAAATGCTTTTTATCCCACACCAAAGTTAAACGAAAATGCTCAATCTTTTTTCCCTGGAGAGGACTTTGAAACTCAAATTACTAAAAAGTACACAGTAAAAGTAGTTCATATTATTTGTGCAAGTAGTCTAAGAAGTACTAAGTACAAAACGGGCAGTTTCATAAACTACTTATGGAAGAAATTATTTTTATCCCACACCAAAGTTAGACGAAAATGCTCATTCTTGTTCTCTGGAGAGGACTTTGAAACTCAAATTACTGAAAAAGTACACAGTAAAAGTAGTTCATAGTATTTGTGCAACAAGTTTATGAAGCAATAAGTCCTAACATTATTCTCATAAATTACCCTGTTCCTCAATCGTAAATAATAGAAATGAACCACATGCCATCCTTTACTTTGAAATCCTCACCGGAAGTGTTCCTCGGTGGGATTTTCTGTAGCTTTAAAGTGGTCGAATATATAATACTGCACATCCGAAACGTCATATTGATTCGATGTTCATTCAGTTCATTACCGGGAATAATTAAAGTATTTCTGTAAGATCAACTTGTGAGACTGTATTCGAAAGTCACTTCGGTTAATTACAACAGCTTCCCAGGGTTGTTTTATTGCATTACCGTAAACCTGTAACTAATCGCGCACTCGAAATACAGGGGCGGCTGGTTTGACCACGCAAAAGTGAAAGACGGCTGGCTTGACCGCAGTCACTAACGCTCCGGTGGAAAATGATTAGCTAACGCTACCGTTAACGTTAGCCTAACATTAGCTAGATATCTTTACTAAAGTTAGATGCTAGCTTGTATAGCTTACGGTAAATTACAAAAAAGAAAAACTGGTTAATGTTAGTGCTACTTTCTAAAATCTCTACAACTCGTTTTCCAGGACGTGTTGATGATTTTGAGGTGAGGGGACTGACAAGGCTGAAGGGTAAAGTGGTCCACCGTTCTATCAATAAGGCTAAACTAGAAGTTAGTGCTAACACTAATACAAACATTATTTTTGCAGAATGAGTGTGTTAGGGGAGAAGGATTCAGCCAGTGTGCGAAATACGGGGGTCCGGGGGAGCTCGACCCCCCCGATTAACACCTGAGCCCCCCTGAAAGCCTCAACAGCAACATTTGAGGGGGGTCTCAAATTATAATATTTATTTGTCACTTGCAATGGTCACTAAAATGTTTTTAAGCTTACTATGTCCAGTATTCATAATTCAAAACATTTCTTCACAAATATAATCTATTTTGGCTGGCAAACGCATTTCCTCGCATAGAATCGAAAACAGACGGCTCTTTAACGGTCGCGTATTCATTCATTCATTCATATGAACGTCAGAATATAGAATTATTTGACGGCACCCCTGAAGACGCCAGACGGCGCCCCGGTTGAGAAACGCTGCTATAGACTACTGATTGGGCCCGGACTGGCCATCGGGAGGACTGGGAGGTTTCCCGATGGCCTGTTAAGTGGCCTGTTGGCCTGAGGATTTCTTTATTTTTTGTATGTATTGTGAACGCAACGCTGCGCAAATGTGGGTCTGCCTCAAACAGGGGGACTGTCTGTCTACATCTAGTCTCTTTATTTTCCCCTCAAAATGCACCAGATTGATGCATTTGACTCCAACATTTAAAAACAAATCGGTATATTGCGCAATAAACGGGAGATGGGGACCCCCCCGATTATTGACGGGTATTTCGCACACTGGATTCAGCCATTGTTAAACAGCTGGATGCTGGATTGAAATGCAGCTGGAACTGGTCGTGGCTAAAACTGGAAGGCAAGGTCTCAGTAAAAGAGCAAGAGGTGTCCTTTCATCTAGGAGATGTATTCATCAAAATCAACAGGCAGGGATTCGCCAGATGCATTCTCTGCCACAAAGAGATCAATTATGCTAACAAAGGCAGCCATGCTCTGCAGGCTCACTGCCAGACGGACGTTCACAAGAAGAAGGTGCAGATGATAGCTTCCACTCATAGTGTTGCCAGCAGCTTCCTTCCAGCATCAGCTAGGGTGAATCCAGCAAGCCAGAGTCAAGCCAACCAGGGGTCAGAAACAATCAGGCAGCAGTGCCAGGGAAAGATCCCCGTACCAGTTATAAACCACATAGCAAATGCAGAGGTAGGTGGGGTAGGCCTGTTAGTCAGCACAGGCAGCATAGACAGAGTACACTAGCACTTTGAGATTGTTATTTTTATTATAACAATAATAATAATAATAATCATTTATTATTATTATTATTATTATTCACAATCAGCTGTGGTCACTGGCAGCATCATCACCTAAACATGGAATACACTAGCTTTACATTAATTACATAATTTGTGTTCTAGGCAATGGTCCTTGGAACCTTGGCGGAGCATTCCATCCCGTTTTCTAAGGCTCCTGGAAACCACTGTATTGTGTGTTTTAGGCTATCTTTGCCAATAAAATGTATTAAAATCTGAATTACATAACATTGTATTGGCTGTCAGTCATGATGGAAGAGTAGACAAGTTAAGTTACAGCATGTCCACCATCTGCATATGCATTAAGCCATTTGCATTAAGCCCTTACCACATTGTGCCTCATATACTGTAAATGTTAGACCCAGTGACAGGCTGGCATGAAATGCCTTGCATAATACTTAGTAAGGAGGCCATAATATTTTTGACTCATGGCTGAAGTTAAGTTTCTCCAGCTCTCCCAAAGTTGGCAAAAAAATGCATCTCAAAATGCATCAGATTGATGCTTTAAAATATGGAATATTCAACATTTTCTTCCGGGGGAGCATGCCTCCGGACCCCCCTAGAGGGATAATATCCTTCTCACCTTTTTCACCCCTGACCCGTTTTCATGCCTGATGTATGTTACACTGTTTTTGCAAAAGAATCAGCCAACTAGGCTTCCTTTTTATGATAATTTCTTAACAACCTTTTTTTCCTTTTACAGCGTGAGTGCCTCTCAATCCACGTTGGTCAGGCTGGTGTGCAGATTGGCAATGCCTGCTGGGAGCTTTACTGCCTGGAACATGGGATCCAGCCGGACGGCAGGAAGCCTGGTGACCAGAACATCTCAGGAGGAGGAGGAGGGGACGATTCCTTCGACACCTTCTTCATGGAGACTGGAACTGGAAAGCACGTCCCCAGAGCTGTGTTTGTTGACCTGGAGCCCACTGTCATCGGTAAATTCTCATTAATGATAAAAGTATCATAAATGCCTTTTCCCCCCTCTGTCATTCAAAACCTTCAATAATCTAATGCTCATTACCCTTAGATGAGGTGCGCACTGGGATTTACCGCCAGCTGTTCCACCCTGAGCAGCTGATCAATGGCAAGGAGGATGCTGCCAACAACTACGCCCGAGGACACTACACCATCGGCAAGGAGGTTATCGACCTAGTGATGGACAGAATCCGAAAGCTGGTCAGTACATTTAGAACAGAAGTCAATTTTGCTGAAGAGTATTAAATGGAAATGAATCAGTTTATTGCTAAGTAGGTTTTCACATACAAGGAGTATGCAATCATATTGTGGTGAATGGCAAAAATAAGTATTGCAAAAGCCAAGTATCATAATAAATATGTGAAGTATATGTTTTAAAATGTAGAGCTGTACAGTGTTTTAAACACAAGACATAACAATCTCCTATCACTGTTTCAAAGTGAGCATATTTCCCCGATTCTGGCCCACTTGCATCGGCTTCCTCCACCCTGCAGAATTCAGTTTAAGATCCTCCTGATCGCATTCAAAGCCCTCCATGGTATGGCACCCTCTTATCTCTGATCTGTTTTCATTTAATCTATATGTTTACATGCTGTGCACTAATACGCTTTTTATCATTATCTGTGAACCCTTGGCACTGCTGTCTTTGTATTATATAAATACATTTATTATTATTATTATTATTATATTATTATTATTAGATGATTTTCTCTTTTTGTTTCAGTCTGACCAGTGCACCGGTCTTCAGGGTTTCCTGGTGTTCCACAGCTTCGGAGGGGGCACCGGCTCTGGTTTCACCTCCCTGCTGATGGAGCGTCTGTCCGTCGACTACGGCAAGAAGTCCAAACTGGAGTTCTCCGTCTACCCAGCTCCCCAGGTGTCCACCGCTGTGGTGGAGCCCTACAACGCCATCCTGACCACCCACACCACCCTGGAGCACTGTGACTGTGCCTTCATGGTTGATAATGAGGCTATTTATGATATCTGCCGTAGAAACCTTGATATCGAGCGTCCCTCTTACACCAACCTGAACAGGTTAATGAGTCAAATTGTGTCCTCCGTCACTGCCTCCCTTCGTTTTGATGGTGCCCTCAATGTTGATCTGACAGAGTTCCAGACCAACTTGGTGCCCTATCCCCGTATCCACTTCCCTCTGGCCACCTATGCCCCTGTTATTTCTGCAGAGAAAGCTTACCATGAGCAGCTCTCGGTGGCAGAAATCACTAATTCCTGCTTCGAGCCAGCCAATCAGTTTGTGAAATGCGACCCACGCCATGGTAAATACATGGCCTGCTGCCTTTTGTATCGTGGTGATGTGGTGCCTAAAGATGTGAACGCTGCCATTGCCACCATCAAAACAAAGCGCTCCATCCGGTTTGTGGACTGGTGCCCCACTGGTTTCAAGGTGGGCATCAACTACCAGCCGCCCACTGTAGTTCCTGGTGGAGACCTGGCCAAGGTGCAGAGGGCTGTGTGCATGCTGAACAACACCACTGCTATTGCAGAGGCCTGGGCTCGGCTTGACCACAAGTTTGATCTGATGTACGCTAAGCGTGCCTTTGTGCACTGGTATGTGGGTGAGGGTATGGAGGAGGGAGAGTTCTCTGAGGCCAGAGAGGACATGGCCGCTCTGGAGAAAGATTACGAGGAGGTTGGAGCTGATAGCCTGGGAGATGATGAGGAAGGAGAGGAGTATTAGAAAGCAAACATTCCGTTTATTGATCTCTGATCCATGCTGTTTTATTAATGTCAAGACAATAAAGTTTTCATTGACTGAACCTATGCTTTCCTCTCGTCAATAAATACACTGTTAAACATGACCTATCTGCCTAGATGGGTTGTATGTATTCACTTGCTCAGTTCAATCAAAAATGTTTTCACACAGAGATGCTGTTGCTCAATTCAGTCACTTGGAGGCAGTGGTGTTTAACATGTATATTCTTTTCTCTGAACAGACCAGGCACGTCTAGTTAAATGCTAGATAATCACTAAATTATTTCCCAACATCAGATGATTCAAGAGTACCATTTGCATATCTTACATTTACTTATTTAAGATTGGATTTGTGCTTTACGTGAGAAGAACAGAGTCCTAACCCCGGCCTGGTCTAAAATAGGGTGTGGTATTCACTCTGGCCCAAGGGAGGGATAGTAGTGAGGCGGGGGGAGGTGGGGCTCTCATGCTGGCAGACAGGTGGTGTTTAAAAAGACTTAGTTCTGCTGTTCCCAGACTGGAAAATGAATGAAACTGAAAGCAATACATTAGGAACCATGTAAAGCAACATTGAAAAAGGCTAAATAGTGTTGTAAGGAGATGAGTGTTTTCACAGGTGTTGTAAACGTTTTTTTTATTTTCAGTTCTGTAATCATTCACCATGTTCGGTTACAAATGAATGCTTTTTCTTGACATTAAGCAGGGATATTTAATGTCATTAAAACAGAAAAACAAAATGGATTCTACAATACACTGACCTAAATGAATACATTCCTATTACTTTCAATTGCCTCTTTGGTAGTTATGGATTTTGTACATTTATGATCAGTTATTGGGCAGAAACGCATGCCAAATAAGAAATGTATTAACGCTAACTTAATGTGAAATGTCACTTTATGCGTTAGAACAACTCACAACCAGTTTGTTCATTTGCAAAGGAAATTCATCTTAAAACCTGTTCTTCTCAAAAGCAATGTGTTAAATGGCTCAAAGATAATATATATCTGGAGGGGGCTCTTCTCACCGTAAGACATGGAGTTAAGAACCATTCAATATGTTTTTCTCCATCTCACAATCATGAGGTAATTGGACTGTTTGGGAAATAAATTCATTTACCTTTGCATAACTGCCTCTGAGAAAAAAATTATACAACAGAATATTTTGAATGCTGAAAAGATGTGCACTTCGAAATGATACAAAATACAGACGCATACAGTGTCCTCATGCGTACAAAAGTTGACGTATTTGGCTCTACTAAAACGCCCTGAAAATAAGGCATTGTGAATCAGAACGGACGGTTTACTTAAACATACATCAAATTGTTCACAGGCCAAAACATCCCCTTCTGTTGTGTATCGATATAAATCTGTAAATTGAGGAACTTACATCATACAGTGATTGTTTTTTTTTTATTAACATAAATCCTTTCTCTTGTTTGCTCATTCTATTGCAAAACATACACAGCTCTCATTGAAAACCCAACAGGAACATACAGTACTGTGACACTCCTTCCTATTGCCCCCGTTTCTACAGCTCCCAAACCAAAGCAGCAAATTGACAATAATGCATATAAATCCCAGTGAAAAGAGAAAGTTTCACAGTGTAGTACACCACAGTCTCAAATGCAGTTAGTTGAAATGTAACTCGACATGCTTTGGAGTCTTAAGAGACAGAGCAGCAGCAAGATGAAAACAAAAAGACTGGCTTAATGTTGGATTGCACTATTTCAGCAGTTTTCTGTTGAACATTGCAGATAGTTAAAACAATAATACCAGTAATCTTCACACGTCTGCTGCAGTGTCTCAATCAAGTTTAAGGCAAAGTGGAGAGAATATTCAGTTTGTATGTTATTAACATTCTTCATAATACAAACACATCTCGTGACAAAGTGTAATTATCTTTCCGGTCTAATCAGCCAGTGTGTGCCAATGAAGGATTGGGTTAAAAATCCTTTTTTTTGCAAAAATGTGACTTCTTTAGCGCTGCTTCTCCAGTGTAAGCACAGAGGACATACTCTACCATCCAGCCCCGACTTTAACATGCAAACATCATCATATCCAGACGTTCTGAATCAGGTTCATGTCCTTCAGTTTGTCAATCCTCTGGAAAGAGAGGAGCTTCACATAGCCTCACACAGTCACACCAGCAAAAACCTTTAGAAAAGCTGCGGCGATCTGCGTGAGGCTTCTTCTTCTTCTTCTTCTTCTTTTCTTATCTCTGGTCCTAACTGAGGAGGAGGCAGGCCGTCTCTCTCCAACACTTCTGCAGAGTGGTGACCTGCAGATTAAAACACAATTTGTATTTTAGTAGACTCCCTATTCCCTCATGTTTGTATACTGTGTTATTTTAATCACATTTGATTTGTTTATTAATTACCTGAGGTGGACGATGTCTCATGACAAAATGTGTACGAAGAGAATGGCCAGGCCAATGTTGAGAAGGATGACCATGCATATCATGATGGTGTTTGGGCCCTTAAAGAGAAGTAAACATGAGACATGAGGACAGGGAAGGCAGTTTACCATCTTGTGAATGTGTAGAAACCTGAACAGTTTGGAACAATTATTACTCAAGAAATATTTTTGGGTATTTCTTTGTACTAAACCATTTGTGGTATTATGGGAAACCAACAGACATCAATGTTCAATTGATGATCGAAGCTTGTTCCTTTTTAAGAAGATGCAAATGTCTTTAAAAAAAAAATGATTTTAGTTGTTAACTTATCTATTTTTAAGACTGCTGTAATTATATTTCTGAATCACTCTTAAAGGTGGGGTAGGTAATTCACTTCAGAAACACTTGTTATATTCCATGGAATGCTCTTAACATCCCGATAGCAATGAATACATTAAATGCTTTGACAATAAATACATAGAAAAATGTCATCTGTGGAAGCCGTGGCGCTGTAAAAAGCACGACCAATCATCTGAGCCGGCCCGGCTAAAATAACTGGATGGCCTACCTGCCTGTCAGCCTTCCATCTGTGCACAAACTTATCTCGTGCCCTCATTGGTCATGTGCGCGTTCGTGTGTGTTGGAGGAGGGGCTCTGTAAGGAAGTCTGAAGGAAGGGGCAGATTTTTTTCGGCGGCGTGCTTTCAAATTCTACCGCACTCGAGCTGGTTTCTCCATTCTTACCTACCCTACCTTTAAGTAAACTCATTTTAATGTACATTTAAAGATAAGTAATGAGATCCTCTAGGCTCTATTCCTGTAGTTTTACATTTAACATATTTAATCTGTTGCACTCTCAATTAAATATGAGTTAAGGGAAGACTTTAAGGTCCAACTGCTTGTTCCTTAGTTTCCTAAAAGAGTAGATATCTGGATTTATCTTGAATATTTTTCACATCTTGTGATTAAGCAGAGGTCATTTATAACCTAATACTTCTACATTTTGGGAGATGCACTTTTTTCACTTGGCAGTTATAATGTGGCATCTCTATTTAGCTAGCATGCTAACATTTGCTTATCAGCACTACACACTGTACAGTTGTGTGTGTACAGGAATTTAATTAGTTTTGCAGGCCAGCTATGTATTAGGGGAAAGTTAAGGGAAAGACCAGGAGAACGAGGAGGCTCTCGGGTCAGTCACAGAAGTGACTACTGTTGCCCCCTTCACACCAACGCAGCTCCCGTTCTAGCTGTTATTGATCATTTTGGAGGGGGCAGATGTTTTGTTTTGTATTATAGCAGCTATCAGATGGAATCAATACATGGGCTGCCTGCACAGGTTGTCATGTCCGACTATCACAAGTAGAATCATAATGAAAAATACGCCGTTAAAATGTGCCTGTAGAAAACGGCTTAGGCCTATGCCACAAGTTATAGCAACAAGCTACAAGTAGCCTAGTCAATATAGTCAGTTTAGCTTCGGTTGCTATGCTAACATCACCCATTTTATACCAGAGAAACTTTCATAACGGCGTTGTGATGCCAAACAGCTTCAATTCATACTGAAACACATTCACTTATGGGGAATTGGGGATATGTATCAGCTGCTTGTGTGACAGTCAGACAGTGAATACTTTACAGCGGCCGCTGCTGTGAGTTAACGGGATAATAAACTCCAGTGGAAGAGCAGCACTGCAGCGGTCGGTAAATGCCGCTGTAACACATTAATAAACAATAAACCATGGCACTCTGGAGAAAAGTACAAGGTTGGAGAAGTAGCTTTTTAATTTAATCTGGCTTCGTATGTTTAAAAGTAACACGATCATCGACCCGACGCAGTCCCCCATTGTTGTTGTTGTGAGCAAAGCACGGAGCTAGAACGGGAGCTGCGTTGGTGTGAAAGGGGCAACAGTAGTCACTTGTGTCTGACTGACCCGAGAGCCTCCTCGTTCTGATAGCTCCGCCCCTTCGCTCCAACCCCCCTCCCTCCCCCCACATCTACAGGTGAAAAATACTTTTGCGACACATTCATCGCAAGAAGTGTAGCAAAAGTCAAGGCCGCAGATTCGTCGGTTTATACTGCCACAGAGCAGATTCGTGAAGTTGTAATGACTGATTTGAGAGGTTGTAATAACCAAGTTGCAGTTGTAAAGGAAAATATATTTAAAATATATATATATTTTTCTGCAAGTGAACATTTCATCACTAAGTTCATTTTTTTTCTACAAGCTACAAAACTTTTTTTTTTCTTCTGTGACTTCAAATTTGGTTCACAGATACGTGGATATTTTATACAAGTGTAAATGTATGCACACAAGCTCAGATTTCTTTTCTGCAAGTGCTCACAACAGGTTTTACACGCTCTCGCATTTTGCACCATATCTACCTTCATACCAGGCGCTACAGTGGAATGTTCTACTGCAACACTCCCCACACGCACATACACAGTACACCTGCGACTGTTACAATGAAGGCTCGATAATCAGCTCATGGCATATAGGCGTAAGCAGGGGTAAAGTGCTATTTTTATAAGTGGGGAGTGGACCTAACATCCTCTAGGGGGGGTCCGGGGGCATGCTCGCCCGGGAAGATTTTTTTTAAATTTTGAAGCGATTGTTTAATACTCAACAAAATTCTACAAAATAATCAGCTAACACAGAGACAATGGTCTTCTTTAGTATTCACAATGCACAAGAGCAGACAACAAACTAGTACAATTAATAGTTATTAAATGAGCAGCCAACAATCAAAATTATGAAGTTACTGTTTAAGGACATTACAGGCAAAAAGATCATTTTTTCATGTATAGGCTACTTGTTATTTTGGTCTATTTTGCTTCCATGTTTTCTTTCACTCTAATGGAAATGAAACATCCAAGAAACACATATAAAGGTGTTCGTTTTACCATGTCTGAATAGATCTCAAGCTAATCTGCATTTAAACATAACATTTCAGGGGAAAATACTGACTTGACGTAAGTAACTATCTGGGGAAGTTGTGAGGTGATATGTTTTTTTGTTTTATCCTTTTCACCTGCAATGCCTTGGTAACTGCATGCAAATTGGCGCATTTTAATTAAGCCTAGTTAACGCCGAATTTGCATATCAATGTGCCTGTGGCGATTGTGATGACGTTATAGAAAACCGCAGTGACGCGTCCTAAAACCCGGAAGTAAACTTCTTCCTGTTCCATCGTCAAAAAACAATGCAATTTCTCCATAGGGTTTTGGAAAATAGCTCAAAATAAGGTCTGTGGTTGAAATACATTTAAGAGAGGGATCACGTTTTGTTCAGCCAGATAATCTCCACATATCTACGCTACTTTTATAATTTTCGAATCATAAATCTAGTCGCCAGAAGCAAAATGCTAACGTTATGCTATAAAGGAACTACAAGCTAGAACGGCAGGGTCGCACTACTCAATGTCACGCCAACTTAAGATCGCCTCAACTGACTTTCGCGCGCTTGCATATATTAACAAAGCTTAACAAAGCAAAAAACAAACTGCCGAGTAAAATTGGAAAACACTGGAAATTAACTATTCTATAATGTGTAAAACTACGGTGCCAAACACGACTATTAACGACTATAAATGATGATTGTCAGATAAAGATATAGATACTAAAGATACTAAAGATACTTAAGATAGGCATATACTCTCTTTCAAGCAGAACACAGGGGGAAATAAATTTAGCGGGAGTGTTTACGTAATCGGCGTAATGACGTACAACGGCCTCGACCATTTCTGTAGTCCACTAATGCCACTTGTTAACAACCATCGTTTTTGACACGTAAACTCTTCAGAAATCACCAGCGGGGTCACTGCTGATGTATTAATGTGGTAGAACAAAACGTTATCTATCTCTTAATTTTGTGTCAAACACAGACCTTATTTGGAGCTATTTTCCAAAACCCTATGGAGAAATTGCATTGCTTTTTGACGAAGGAACCGGAAGTGGTAAAAATGCTAACTTACTTCCGGGTTTTAGGACGCGTCACTGCGGTTCTCTATTAGATACACAGGGAGGAGAGAGCATCGGAACTTCACAGTCTAATCTCCCGACCTGATATTTTAATTTTGTATTCAATCAATATATTTTTGGAAAGGGAAACTGTGCACAAACAGCAGTAGATATATATTCATTTATAAAAATAAAAAAAGGGCACTTTCTCTGGAGGAATAAAAAGGGCAGGGGCTCAAGCCCACTTTGATGTCTATCTGTGCACATGCCTGGATCAGACGTTTTTATTATATTTTGAGGTGATCGATGGGGTGTTAAAATAACGCATCTTCACCTTCCAATCAAACTCCCTCCACGTTGGACTGTTAGTTAATTTATGTCCAGACCTGAATGTCTCCTCCCAATCATCATCCGTTATTATTACATTTGCTTCCAGTTCCCATTTTTCTTTAACATCCATATTATTGTCATTGGATTCATCTTGTAGTGCTTTATAGATTTTCGAAATTAGCCCTTTTTTTTACTCTTCCTCTAAGTGTCATTAGCCATTCTTCAACTTTGGTTGGTTCCTTGCATATTTGTTCTCACTCAATATGTTTCTGGAGGTACTGTCTCAGTTGCAAATATTTATAAAAGTCATTATTTGGTAAATTAAATTCCTGTTTGAGTTGTTCAAATGATTTTAAAATGTGCCCCTTAAAAACTTGTGCTATAACTATTAACCCCTTGTTTGTCCATTTCTCGAATCCTGCGTCTCTATTACCTGGTATAAAATCTGGGTTTTTGGCTATTTTTGTTTGCTTACAGAACTTGATATATTACATTTATTTCGACCATATTTTAATTGTTTCTGTAATGCACTCATTTCGAATCTTAAGCTTCTTTTGCACTGTTTTGGTTACAAATGGTAGTGATTCCAAAGGCACAGTTGGGAAAGCCCTTTGCTCCATTTCCACCCATATTGTATCTTTGTCTTTAGCTGTCCATAATATAAGAGCTCTAAGTTGAGCTGACCAATAATAGTTCCTTAGATTTGGTAAATGTAACCCTCCCTTGTTTTTTTGGGGATAAGAGATTTAATTCTAGCTTTTTTGTTTTGCCATATACATTTTGACACACATTTGTCCAACATTTTAAAGGTGGAGCCAGGAATCATAACTGGAAGTGACTGAAACAGGAATAACATTCTTGGCAGGACATTCATTCTAATCGTTTCTATCCTCCCAATGAGAGTGAAGGGTAAAATCTCCCATCTATCCAAACCCTTCTTAATTTCTTTTATCAATTTACCATAATTAGCCTCATACAACTGTGAGACATTAGGAGTAATAAAAACACCCAGATATCTAAATCCTTTGTCCGTCCATTTAAAATCCACTTTTTCTTTCAACTCTGTTGGACATTTACCTGAGATCATCAAAGCAATTGATTTATTTTCATTATTCAAATATCCTGACATTTCTCCATATTCTTTAAGATTCTCCAACAGAGATGGTATTGATAGGGATGGGTATCTTAACAGTAGTAATAAATCATCTGCGAACATTGATGTTTTATGTTCAACCCCCCCCCCCCCCCCCCATCCCTTATTCCCAATATGTGATTGTTTTGTCTTATTGTTTCGGCCAATGGTTCTTTACTTATAGCGAACAGTAATGGGCTCAAACAATCAACTTGTCTGACTCCTCTTTTTAGGCCAAAGAAATCTGAGCAGCAACCATTAACTCTAAATCGTGATTTGGGATCTTTGTAAATAATTTTTACCCACTCTATAAAATCCTTAGAAAACCCAAAGGCTGATAGTGTCTGATACAAAAAGCTCAATTTCACTCTGTCAAAAGCTTTCTGGGCGTCTAGGCTAAGCATCATAGAAGACTGGGATTTATATTTTGTGCTTGAAATTATATTTAGCCAGGCTGACAGAGAGCCACAGCTCTATTGAGCCTTCTATTCCCATAGCACTCAGTAGTAATGATTTTATGTGCTTTTTTAATGATGAAATTGTTACTCTTAGAAACAAAATGAATGACCTCTTGCCTTCGACCAGTATAGTGTTATCAACAGCTCCCGGAAACGTAAGTTCTAATATTACACTAGATAGTTAAACTAGAATGCTTTTCAGCCATAAACCTTGAACAATTGAATTCAATGATTCTTTTGTCTAAACCATCAACGTGTATCTTAGACCCGATTCCAACTAAGCTGTTAAAAGAAGTTTTTCCATTAATTAGCACCTGTTTATTAAATATTATGAATATGTCTTTATTATCAGGCTATGTTCCACAATCATTTAAAGTAGCAGTGATAAAACCTCTTCTTAAAAAGCACAACCTCGATCCAGAGGTTTTAGCCAATTATAGACCTATTTCTAATCTTCCGTTCCTCTCAAAACAGTTGTGTGATTACTTAGAAAACAATGATTTATTTGAAGATTTTCAGTCTGGCTTTAGAACACATCATAGCACAGAGACAGCTCTGGTTAAAGTCACAAATGACCTTCTAATAGCCTCAGACAAAGGACTTGTCTCTATTCTTGTCTTGCTCGATCTCAGTGCTGCATTTGATACTATCGACCATGATATCCTATTGCAAAGACTAGAGCACTTAGTTGGCATAAAGGGAACTGCTTTAGGCTGGTTTAGGTCCTATCTATCTGAACGCTCTCAGTTTGTGTGTGTCAACGATGAATCTTCCATGCAAACCAAAGTTAGCCATGGAGTGCCACAGGGCTCAGTGCTTGGACCTATTTTGTTCACACTATATATGCTTCCGCTAGGCAATATTATAAGGAATCATTCTGTACATTTCCACTGTTATGCGGATGATACTCAACTATATTTATCCATCAAGCCTGATGAAACCAATCATCTAAATAAAATTCAAGACTGCCTCAAGGACTTAAAAACGTGGATGACCTTAAACTTTTTGATGTTAAACACGGCTAAAACTGAAGTTATTGTACTCGGCCCAAAGAATCTACGAAACAAATTATCTAAAGATATACTAACTATGGATGGCATTAATTTGGCCTCCAGTGAGACTGTAAGGAATCTTGGTGTTATATTTGATCAGGATTTATCTTTTAACGCCCACATAAAATCAATCTCAAGGACCGCCTTCTTTCATCTACGCAACATTGCAAAAATCAGGCATATCTTGCCTCAAAACGATGCAGAGAAACTAGTCCATGCATTTGTTACTTCAGGCTGGATTATTGTAACTCTTATTATCAGGGTGTACCAAAAGTCAGTTAAGTCGCTTCAGCTGATTCAAAATGCTGCAGCACGCGTACTAACCAGAGTTAGGAAAAGGGACACATTACTCCTGTTCTGGCTGCCTTACACTGGCTCCCTATAGAACACAGGATAGAATTTAAAATTCTTCTTCTCGCCTACAAAGCCCTTAATGGGCAGGCGCCATCTTACCTTAAAGAACTCATTATACCCTACTGTCCTACTAGGGCATTGCGTTCCAAGATGCAGGGTTGTTGGTTGTTCCTAGAGTCTCTAAAAGTACAATGGGAGCCAGAGCCTTTTCTTATCAAGCTCCACTTTTGTGGAATCAGCTTCCAGTTTGTGTTCGGGCGGCAGACAGCCTATCCGTTTTTAAGAGTGCGCTTAAGACCTTCCTTTTTGATAAAGCTTATAGTTGATAAAATAATCTAATAAGAGTGCATTGACGTAGACAGTAGACACGTTGTGCCTCTTCACCTATACATTTTTAGTTCTTACTCTTTTCACTCCTAAAAACTTAGATCTTATATTTAAAACTAAGGTCATTACTACTTCTCATTCTTCTAAATCTATTCTCTCTCTACTTCTCATACTCTCTACTTCTGTAATCTATTTATTCTATTTTCTCTTTATCCAAACCTTTCCCCTCTCTGACTTCTCGAGGTTCTATTAGAGGGTAATAGGTTGCAGAGAGGCCTATTCCGGCCGGGGAGTGTTTAGACCGTATTCACAGCGTACCTCCTTACCTCTCACCAATTCCAATTAAGGTTCCAGTGGGGACCTTTCTCCCTGCGTGTGCCTCTCCACCTCTGTTTCTTACTTCTTACTTGCTACCCTTTTCCCTCAACCTATCCTAAGGGATTGCATGTACGTAGATACGTTGTGCCTCTCCACCTCTGTTCCTTACTTCTTCTCAACCTATCCTAAGGGAGTGCATGTACGTAGATACGTTGTGCCTCTCCACCTCTGTTCCTTACTTCTTCTCAACCTATCCTAAGGGAGTGCATGTACGTAGACACGTTGTGCCTCTCCACCTGTTCCTTACTTCTTACTTGCTACCCCTTATCCCTCAACCTATCCTAAGGGAGTGCATGTACGTAGACACGTTAGTTTAGCTGCTATAGGCTTGGACTGTCGGGGGACACCTTACTTCTTCCTTCTGTCTGTCTGTACCTGTGTACTCTCATGTTCCGATTAACCCAGCTTCCCCCAAATTTCTTTTTTGTGTCTATATCTACGCCGGGATCCTGAGTCGAGGCTGATCCTGTTGCTGTGGTCCTGTGTCCTGGCTCCTCTATCCTGAGTTCTGGATTTGAGTCCTGGACTTCGAGTCGTGGCTGAACCTGTCTCTGTGGTCCTGCCTGACTCTCATCATACTACTTCCCTGATGGCTCCCACAGGATTGTTGACATCCTCGTGGATTCATCTTCTTATTATAGACACATGCATTTCCAAACATTTGGTCTACCTACGCTGTAAAATGTATTATCTCTTCGATTTACACACAGCATCTATTGCACGTCTGTCCGTCCTGGGAGAGGGATCCCTCCTCTGTTGCTCTCCCTGAGGTTTCTCCCATGTTCCCTTTAAACTGTGGGGTTTTCTCTGGAATTTTTTCCTTGTACGATGTGAGGGTCTAAGGACAGAGGGTGTCGTATTGTCATACTGATATTCTGTACAAACTGTGAAGTCCACTGAGACAAATGTAACATTTGTGATATTGGGCTATATAAATAAACATTGATTGATTGATATTTAATATTCTCCTAATGTTGTTTGCTCCCTGCCTACCTGGAATGAACCCAGTTTGATCTGTTTTAATTCATTTAGTTCTATATTTCTGCATTCTTTTTGCCATTATGCTTGTCAGAATGTGTAGATCATTGCAGAGTAAACTTACAGGTCTATATCCATCACATAAAACTGGATCTTTTCCTTCTTTATGCAAAACTGATATGATGGCTTCAGACCATAATACAGGTGTTATTTCCCCTCTACATTTTTTATAAAACTCTCCTGGAAACCCATCTGTCCCAGGTGATTTATTATCTTTAAGAGTTTTTATAGTATCCAATATTTTCTGTGTAGAAATTGGTTGAATCATAACTTGTATAATAAAGTAAAAATGTTGGTAGACTTATCAGCTGATGGTCTAGCAGTTTAGCAGACTGAATTCTCACTCCTTTAATCTTCAATTTTGGCCTCATAAACTATGTCTGTAGCATTGCTGATTACATATATGGACAGCACGGAACATGATGCGTTCTGTCTTTACACCGTGTGGTGAGGAGTACACACATGTCTGTGCTGTAGCTGTTGGTCCATCTTGGATCTGCTGCAGTGAGTGTGTGAAGCTGCTGGACATCTGCCTCCTGCTCTCTGCAGATTACTCTCCATGTCTCATTCACACGCAAGCAAGCACGCACACATTCCTGCATTCTTGCAGATACACAAACCAAATGTGAGAGTATTGTATACACACACACGCACACACACACACACACATACACACACACACACACACACACACATACACACACACACACACACACACGCACACACAACACATACACACACATACACATACGCACACACACACACACACACATACACACACACACACACACACACACACACGCACACACACTCAAACTGTGTTCAGGATATAAGTTTTGATGTGAGTGATTCTGTATCTATCTGGCCAGGAACCAGAGGTGGAAGAAGTTCTCAGATCCTGTACTTGAGTAAAAGTAGAAGTACCAGAGTGTAGGGATACTCTATTATAAGTAAAAGTCCATGCATTCAAAATGTTACCCAAGTAAAAGTAGGAAAGTATTAGCATCAAAATATAGTTAAAGTAGCGACAGTAAAAGTAGTCATTGTGCAGATTGGTCCATTTCAGAATAATATATCTGATATGTTTTATAATTATTGATCATTAAAGTGTTCTCAAAGCTGGTAAAGGTGCAGCTATTGAATGACTTTGTATACTGCAGGGTAGCTTGTGAATTTACTCCAGGTGGAACTAAAGCTGATTTAAGAGTTGAATATATATTTTCCTTAATAATCCATATCTGCAAAGTAACTAATGGTATTAAATGAATGTAGTTTAAAATTACAATATTTACCTCTGAATTTTAGTGGCGTAAAACTATGAAGTCACAGAAAATGGAAAAACTCAAGTAAAGTACAAGTACCTCAACATTTTGCTTAGGTACAGTAGCCTACTTGACTAAAAGTACTGAGCTACTTTACACCACTGCTAGTGACGATAGGTTACACCAGTTTTGTCATGAACACATTCAGTTCTCCCCTTGGCTTTCAACACATGTATTTCATGTAAGCAATTTAGGTTCATCAGTTTGAACCTATAAAAGTCTCTTCTGGTAAATTCCCTGGATGTGTTTGTCTCATAAAGACCCAGAGTTCCTTCCTTTTACTGCTGAGTTTATGTGACGGCCTACAGCCCATTACAGACTATCCAAACACGCTGTCCCTGCAGAGTAAACAGGGTGTAATGGGTGGTGGGTGGATCTTTGTCCAGCCACCTGCACTCTGTCCACATGAATAACTCCTCCCTGCACTGTACACATATCTCTGAGGATTTCTGAAATGCAAGCTGCAAGCGATAACTTTTCACAGCATAAACATCAGACGGAGAGGAAACAGGGTTGTGTCGCATTGTGCAAGCACATGATGTCGTCTTTAATCCAATCCCCTCACTCTCCTCCCATATCTGCTCCGGCCCTCTGAGCCAAACAAACTATTCCTCATATTGCTGCTGGAGGACTGTATGAAGTGTCTCCTCCCTTGATGTGCAGGTGTGAGGGATACAGTGCGAGAAAATGTGAAATGTTTAGAATGTTCTAGAACAGGGGTCTCCAACACGTCGATCGCGAGCTACCGGTAGCTCGCAAGCCCTCAATAAGTAGCTCGCCAAGCGAATTCAAAATGTAAAAATACACAAAAAAAAGGAAATGTAATTAAAAGAATCTACCCTATGCATAAACGAAACCTCAATCATAACGAACTCTACCTACTTACTACAACTCTATATCTATCTAACACCCATTCTCCCCCCACCCCACAATGAATATCGACCAATCACGTTCTTGCTTGATTTGCGGGACCAGCGTTGCAGTCGGGAAGAAAAGCTGTGGAGCGGCAGCTCATCACTTCATAAGGAGTTTGAACGTGATTTTCATTCTGGCAGAATCTACACAACACATCAGCCCCATTGAACAGCCTAGTCGTGCCAGCCTAGTGATTCTACAATTTAGGGTACATTCCATGTCCATTGATGTCCATTGATGATAATTATAATTATTCTAACTATTTTCTTCAAAAATATCATATTTTGCCTATTATTGGAAAGCATGTTATAATATCACACACACATTATGTGCATCCTATGCTTTATTTAGCTTGAAATGTGTCATGATGTTCTTAAATTGTCAGTTTTTGCTATGTCCGTTTTTCAGTTGAAGGTGTCTTGGTTTCAAAATAATGAATAAAAACCATTAAAGTAAATTAAAAAATGTATTCCTTTATTTCAAAAGTCTAAATACTAAAAAATAATAATATTTTTTTAATTGATTTCCTCCTTTAAATAATTTAAATATCTTAATATATGAATGTCCGCAAAAGTTCTGTCAACTATGTTACGAACAGAACTCCCCCCTTTAACTCAAAAATGGTTTGTCCCAATACCATGTCACCAGCATCACATGATGCCATGTTCCTCTTTGGCAGACATTTTGAACACACTGTGGTGATTGTCCTCTAATGTTTTACAATATTTTATGTATAATAGCACATTGTCAATGAGTATATTAATTGACCGTCAACAATGTTACGTACATTGTTATGGTTTACAATTGTTTAATGATTTTAATTCAATTATATGTTCAAATGTGATGTTAACCTGTTCAAGAAAATGACATGTGGTCATCCAGGCAAGGCCTACCATTGAAATGATGGGTCAAAATAGGGAAATTGTCAACTAGGTTACCTGTCAACTAAGTTACCCAGTAATGTAATAACTGTAGTAACTTAGTTGACAGGTAACCTAGTTGACAATTTGTATGACATGTAGACATCATTACACATCATTATCAATGGAATTGTGCACTTCTGCCTTGAAATGAACATAGTGCTGATGGTTAATAATGTGTCCAGTCAACTATGTTATTTGCATCAAATGTTTGAGTTTCATTGTCAACTATGTTGCACCTCATTTTTTCAAATTTAAAATATCTAAAATAGATAACATAAAAAAATGTTTAAGCTTTGCTACTAGTGGATATGTTACACTGAGGAATATACTAACTTGAACCACCATTGTTTTATTGAGAAAGAACACTTTTTTTGTACTGTTTTGTTGATGTGAAATGCACCCTAAATTATAGAATCAGTCCTCAGGACAACATGAGGAGCAGAGTTTTACTGTGTCGTTGTTGCAACTTGCATATTTATTGCACTTGACGCACACACACGCATGGCGTAATTTCCACTGGGGACAGGGGGGACATGTCCCCCCCACTTTTCGAAATCCTGTTTCCCCCACTTTACAAATATGTTTTTTTTTTTTTTTTCAACGCAAGCCGTCATCGCCACGGAGGAGAGCGAGAGAGCACACCTTTATCTAATAAATAGATGTAAAAAATAAAGTAAGAAATCATTCCAATGTGTACATAGGGTAGTAACAAAACAAAACAGTTTTTAAAAGGGGAGTGATTAGTATAATATGCATAAATAAAAAGAAAGAATGCTAACTATAGCTAACATAAGATAAGAATAAACAAGTTTAAATGATTTGTTATTGGTTGTGATCATATTCTAAAGAGCTCGACGGTCGTTAACTGTCAATGCCCCCCCATTGACAGTTGGGGGGGGGGGCCTCGTGAACTGTCAACTGGAGGGCGGGGGAGCCTCGCTGCGGGGAAGCTGTGGAACTCTGTCGCCTGTCAGCGCAACTTACATGATGCCATTTAACCACATTTCAATAAATAAAGGGCGGTGCCGGCCATCAGCGAACCGGTTTTTTAATGCTTATTAAAAATAGCAGAAAAACATGCATTCTTGTACTCAGGAGGGGACATTGACAGAGGATTGCTCAAAAAGTACTTCATAGTACTTGTGGGAGTAGTTTCACTCGTACTGAGTCCAACAGTGTCAATCTCACGAAGAACTAATGGCAAAAATCTTTTTTTCCCTCATCAAACTTAGCAGAAGTGGCTTGATTTTGTTCTCAGGAGGGGACTTTGACAGAGGATTTTTAAAACAACACACTAGAAGTACTTCATTGTATTCTGGTAGTAGGTGTAAGACTACTGAGTCCAGCAGTATCAATATCATTAAGAACTAATGGTAAAATTGTCTTTTTATCACTCATCAAAGACAGCAGAAAACATGCATTATGTACTATGGAGAGGACTCTGACAGAGGATTCCTCACAAAGTACACCGTAAAAGTTGTCCATTTTAGACACAGGCTTATTATATTTACAGCCCGTAATAACATTCATTTTCTGGGCTCAATATGTGTCTTGGCCGTTTTCGTTGTGATCGCTAAATTCACCTCGTTTCCCCTTGTTTATAATATTATCACCGTTCCAAGAAAACGAGTGCTTTTGTTTTGAAATCACTTCCGTGAGTTTCGCACCGCCCCTCGCTCCAATGACCATTAGACTATTTAGTAAGGTAAAAAACAAAAAGCAAAAACGCCTCTCAGACGCTCTTCCATTTACTTGTTTAATAAAGAAAAACAATTGGACGGTAGATACACCAGTGTGAGAAAAAGTTTTTAGAGAGTACTTGTCCATGGACAAGTGAGTTTGGCAATTTACTTGTCCGAATACTTTTTTCACTTGTCCAGAATGGACAAAAATTGTTCTTCGCCATCGTATTTTACATTTTCCCACGGTTTTTACGACACCGCTAACGTAAGTGAGCGGTAAGATTTTACTGCATCACACATAGGGTTGGGTATCGTTTGGATTTTAACGATTCCGGTTCTGCTTTTCGATTCGGTTATTTTTCGGTTCTAGATTCCGGTTCTTTGAGAGGGTAAAAATAATGACAAACTGGGAGAGAAATATATTTATGAAAACATTAAGTCAAATCTGTATTCCTATTTACAAATCACTTCATACTGTTTAGTTTCTTACGGTTATTGAATACAATTATATGAAAATAATCTCTGCATTGTTTGGTTAGTTCTAAGTGGTGCAGTTTGAGAATGTACAATTGGCCCAGTCTCCTCTGATGTTACACTGCAACCTGCCTGTGAGACAGAGTCCAACCACACATGTCCAACAGATAGGCCTAATAATAATAATACATTATATTTATAGCCTATAGGCCTAGCGCTTTTCTACAACTCAAAGACGCTTGCACACTTACACATGTCCTGCAATACACATGCTGCAGCTGCCCAGCTGCTCACTGTTTGTAAAAGTAAATTATTTTCATTTCAATAATGTACTTTCTATACCCTGCTTCATAAACAATACTGACATCCCTGTGCTCCTCCGAGTCTGGGGGTCCGGGGATGTGAGGACAGCGCGAGGACACAGACAGGGAGGCTGCTTTACTTCATAAAGCGCTTCGAGATTTGTCTTGGCAGATGAGAAGCGCTATATAAATTAAATGTATTATTATTTATTATTATTAAAGGAAATGGTGGTCATTATTAACAACATAGGAGCTAAAACGCGTAATAACCTTCATTACGTGTTAGAGAAAGAACATAAGACAGTTTCACAAAGAGAGACGCACCATGCAGCGATCAGCTGATACGGAGCATAGAGAGAGAGAGCTGCGGTCCGCGGGGCTCGGCCTCCGCCTCCGCCTCCTGTCCTCACAACTCTTATTAATCCCGGGACCGGACAATTGTTATTTGTTGAGTTTTGCTTCCCAACCCTGCCACTGTGCTACACTTCCCGCCCCGCCCCCGTGTAACTGTACAGAAAGCGGCGAGATGCATTTCCTTAGGAATCAACAAGCAGAACCGAAACTAACATTTCTAAACGAACAATGGCAGACACGTACAATTTGCAATTAGTTCTGCCTTTTGTAAACTGAATTTATCAATAATTTGTCAATAAATGAGGGCGAAAAACGTCACTTATCCGCCGGACACGTTGCCGCTGTTGAGCTGTTTTGATGATGGTGGTAGTGTGAAGAGTCCATGTCAGGTCCTCAGTGATGTGAACACCGAGGAACCTGAAGCTGCTGACTCTCTCCACCGTAGTCCCATTGATGGCGATGGGGGCGTGTCCCTCTCTCTGCTGCTTCCTGTAATCCACAATCAGCTCCTTGGTTTTGCTGACGTTGAGATGGAGGTTGTTATCCTGGCACCAAGATGTCAGGTTTCCGACCTCCTCTCTGTACGCCGTCTCGTCGCCGTCGGTGATCAGGCCGATGACGGTCGTGTCGTCAACAAACTTCACGATGGTGTTGGAGCTGTGTGTGGCCACGAAGTCGTGTGTGAACAGGGAGTAGAGGAGAGGGCTGAGCACGCAGCCTTGAGGGGCTCCGGTGTTGAGGATCAGGGTGGAGGATGTGATGTTTCCAACCCGCACTGCCTGGGGTCTGCCGGTCAGGAAGTTCAGGATCCAGTCACAGAGGGCGCTGTTGAGCCCCGAGGTCTCTGAGCTTGATGGCCAGTTTGGAGGGCACAATGGTGTTGAAGGCTGAACTGTAATCAATGAACAGCATTCTCACATAAGTGTTCCTCTGGTCCAGGTGTGAGAGGGCAGTGTGGATGGTGAGGGCTATGGCGTCGTCTGTGGACCTGTTTGCTCTGTAGGCAAACTGCAGGGGATCCAGAGAGTCAGGGAGGGAGGAGGGGATGAGTGTTTTGACTAACCGCTCAAAGCACTTCATGATGATGGAGGTGAGTGCTACTGGGCGGTAGTCGTTGAGGCTGGTTTGACTTTTTGGGGACAGGAACGATGGTGGAGTGTTTGAAGCAGGTGGGGACTACAGACTGCAGCAGGGACCTGTTGAAGATGTCCATGAACACCTCTGCCAGCTGAACTGCACACACCCTGAGAACACGGCCAGGGATGCCATCAGGTCCAGGAGCCTTGTGTTGGTTAACCCTTTTAAAGGATTTGCATACATCTGCCCTGTTTAAAACAAAAGGGCAGGGCTCCTGGTCCTTCTGTGCCTCCACAGCCTGGCTGCTCTCGACTCGAGCAAAAAAACAGTTCAGCAATCAGCTCATCTGGGAGAGATGCGCACGCAGACAGTCCCGCAGCACCCCCTGCTGCTCCTTTGTAATCTGTCATTGTTCTTAGTCCCGCCCACATGTTCCGGGTGTTACAGCCTTTGAAGTCAGACTCCACTTTGTCTCTATATTGTCTCTTTGCACTGCTAATTGCTCTCCGGAGTTCATACCTATATTTCCTGTACTCCTCCAGATCTCCAGCTCTGTGCGCGATAGTGCGCGCTTTCAGCTTGGTACGTACCTCGCTGTTTATCCAGGTCTTTTGATTCGGGAATGTTCGTACAGTAACCTTCTGTACCACGTCATCGATGCATTTCCCAATGTAGCAAATGACCGTGTCCGTGTGTGTGTTGATATTGTTGTCCTCAAACACACACCATTCCGTTGATTCAAAGCAGTCCTGCAGAGCTGAGTCTGACTCCTCACTCCAGCGCTGTGTGTGTGCAGGGCTGTATCCAGGATTTCCTGAATACTGACGTTCAAACATGCTAGGGGGGTTCGGGGGTATACCCCCCCGAGATTTTTGGGATTTTCATGATCTAGTTCGGTGCTTTTTAAGTCCTGTGGGGGGTCAAAAATTGGATAATATATTGATTTCAAAACGTGTCAGTGGGCTGCAGCATAAATTATTTTTGAAAGTGTAATGCATAAGAATCAGTTGATAGTTACTATTAATGATCTGGACATTCAGAAGAGGCTAAAATGATGACAAAACATTGTCAACATTCATTTTCCATGTCTCTCTCCTTTCCATAACCTGCACCCTGTCTTCCATCTTCTTTAGTCTCTCTGTCTTCTTCCTGTTCATTACTCTCTCTGTCCTCTACTCTTTCTCTTTGTTCAATCTCTCCCTCATTGTTCACTTTTTGCTCCTCCTCACTTGTCGCTCCTGCCAGTGATTTAAAAGTGATTCAGCAATTTAGTTTATTTCACTTGTTTGTTTGCGTTCTTTTTTTAATTTAAATCTGTTATGTTTGATTCTCAAAAGAGAACAAAAATGTAAGCAAAATGTGTTTTATACAATTGTATGTTATTACGACATCATAACTGCAATAGATGTATGTTGTTTTAAAAGTATGCCTATTGTCTATATTGTAAATGAAGACTATTGTTATAGATAAATAGATAGATGTATAGATGGGGTTATTAAGCCTACATTCTTTTCTGTGACTGTACCTGCAGTTCCTCCCTGACTTCCATCACTTTCTCTCTTTCTCTTTCTCTCTGCCTGTCCTGTCTCTTCCTTACCAAAGCTGAGCTTCGACTGACGTAGTCTTGTCATTATATCTGAGTCAGTGTAAAAATAAAACATTACAATGTTATATCTTCAATGTTTTACTCAAATTGAAATGAAAGAAAAGCATTACAAGGTTTGTTAAAAGGTAATCCTTCTGACATTGGATGAATGTAATTAACTCTAGCTCTCTAGCTAGTTTATTCACGCAATTTAAACCAAAGTATAGCCTATAGCTGCAATATAAGTTAGTGTGCATGTTGTCGGACGTCCACTGACTAACGTAGAGCGTTCACACAGGATCTGCTGGTCATATGATGTCCTGTGCGGAACAGAAACACAAGCAGCCCACTGGACTCAGATCTATAGATACCTCATCACTCCTCCGCTGCTCCGATACAAGTCCGGGGCCGTATCTCATTTCTGGGATTTCCCCTCCTCGACTCCTATCCTCGACTCCTATACTCGTGTCTTAGTCCCGCCCACAGGAGATGCGAGCGGAGGAGCCGAGGAGGGGAGCCGAGGAGAGAGGAGGGGAAGCAGCAGGCGGTTAGAGAAATGAGAACTCCTCTCCTCTGAGCGGTCATTTTAAAGAGACGTCCATTCATGATGACAGGAGGCACAGCAGCCCTCTGTCTGATGGACAGATGTGTTCATGACCACTTATATATTTACTTTTAATTCATTCACAGTGCTGTATAATGAGACAATAACAGGCTACAGATGCGGGGACACACACACACACACACACACACACACACACACGCACACACAGATATATGTATATATAAATGTATACAATTTCAGAATCAAACAAGTATGAGAGCACTCTCATAATAACGTAACACTATCAGAGACTGGAAATATCCTCCCCCCCCCCCCCCCCTCTCCCCCCTCTCTGGTCGCTACAATGAGGAAAATAAATTACGGGCCAAAAGTTTTATTTACAAGTATTAAAAGTAAGCAGAGGACACCAAACCAACTGAGACCTGTCTGTCCGCTGCATCTACGCACACACTGTACCACACACACCTACACCACACACACCTACAGCTCCTAAAGCATATAATATATATCAGGCTACAGCCGTTGTGTATTTTATTATGTGAAGCACTAAATGGTTTTAGACAAATATGGACTCTTTGTTTGTAGATATCTACTAAACTAAAGCAAACACAGAGAGTAATGTAGGCCTGTTATACTGAGTGATATATTATACACACTGCTCTGCTTTCTGCACGGACCTCACAGCTGTTCTCTCTGGAAACATCGCGTCGCGATGAAAGCAGTTAATAAAATAATATCCAGGGGATGCATGCAGAGCTGTCATTGGCTGAGATCAGTCCGGCCGTGCGTCACGACTCTTTGAAACATCTCTGTTGCCGGAAATACATCCGTGGAGGACCCATCAGTGTATCCTCGATTATAGCTCCTCCAGAGAGCCTCCTCGACGCTCGATCCTTGAAGTGCATTTAGAGAAATTAGATGTCCTTCAACATGGCGCGCTGAAATTCATTTCCGGGTCACTACCGGAGGACCGAGGATTCGAGGAGTCGAGGAGGGGAAATCCCAGAAATGAGATACGGCCCGCGCTGCGGAGGTTTGTTGATACATGTCGTCTTCTTCTGTTTGCTTTAATCAAGGCTACGTAGTTATGCAGCTCCCCCATCGTCAGTAAATGGAAGTACTACAAAGAACCCCGTTTAGTGCAATTATTTCACAAGTTTTGTTATATACACAGCTCGGAAAAAATTACCGAGGTCCGGACCTCGGTGACCTCAATGGTGGATACGGCCCTGTGTGTGTGTGTGTGTGCCTCAGTATTGTATCCGGTCTAATAAGGTCTTAAACATTTATTTCATTCTACATGTTATTTACACAAAATAAGAAGATGCCATGGAGTTTCAGATTGGAAATGTCTTTCTATGAAACACATCTGGCCACTCTTTGGTCCAACTCAGTGTGATATGAAAGATGCATTTTTAAAGCCTACACATTTGGATGTCAACTAGCCATCATTTGTGTCATAAATGGATTTCCATGAGGTGGAGAGCAGAGGGTTTGGATATTACCAGTATATGTGCAGCTTACACTATTTGTCTATTCAACGTTTGTGCAAAGACTTCCTAGTCCCCTTCGGCCCCTTCTCCCCCACCTTAGCCCAAGACCATCCCCCCCCCCCCTGCAACCTGATCGTCCGCTGAAGGTTCCAGGTGGACCATCCTCAGCTGCGTTGTGTCTCCACCTCGACTTCCTGTCCGCCTGCACTCATCTCTTTTGGCAGATTCATCGGACAGCTGTCATTACATCTTTATGTGTGTGTGTGGGAGTTTGTGCGCACTACTTTTTTAAACAAGGACCCAATGTGCAGGAATGGTTGAAAGTTAAGATGATACTCATTCAAACAAGGACTTAAGTATTAGATTATATGGCAGACAATATTTAGTTCTTGGTTAAGGGTTAAGGTTAGGTATTTGGAATCAGAATCAGAAACAGGTTTATTACCAGGTATGTTTACACTTACAAGGAATTTGACTAGGTGTCATGGTGCATGCATAACAATAAAACAACAATTAAAACACAGATAGAGAACTAGAACAAATATTACAAATGATAAAAAATATAGTAAAATATAAATATAACAGTATTTACATTGCAATGGAATGGAATAAAATATGGAATAAAAATAAAAATCGGCAGTAATAAGAAAATAAAACAGATATTGTTGTACATTGTGTGCATTAATGTAATGCATAGAGTCTATGATGTGGCTGAGGTAAAGTGTCAGTGGGGGGGCCGGGCCTTATTGATGAGGCCGGTAGCGGAGGGGAAGAAAATGTTCAGGTGGCGAGAGCTTTTGGTCCTGATGGAGCACAGCCTCCTGCCAGAGGGGAGGGGGGTGAACAGTTTGTGTCCAGGGTGGGAGGGGTCGGCCACTATCTTCCCTGCCCGCCTCAGGGTCCTGGAGGCATGCAGGTCGTGGAGGGATGGCAGATTGCAGCCTGCCCTTATCCTTGGCTGTGGCTGCTGCGTACCAGATGGTGATGGAGGAGGTGAGGATGGACTCCATGATGGAGGTGTAGAAGTTCACCATCATCGTCTTTGGCAGGTTGAAATTCTTCAGCTGCCTCAGGAAGAACATCCTCTGCTGGGCTTTTTTTGATGAGGGAGCCAATGTTCTGCTCCCATTTGAGGTCCTGGGCGATGATGGTGTCCAGGAAGCGGAAAGACTCCACAGCAGTGACTGGGGAGTCACACAGAGTGATGGGGTGGGTGGGGCTGCGTTCTTCCTGAAGTCCACGACCATCTCCACTGTCTTGAGAGCATTAAGCTCCAGGTGGTTGTCCCTGCACCAGGTCACCAGATGGTCCATCTCCCACCTGTAGGCAGACTCGTCCCCACCAGAGATGAGTCCGATGAGCGTGGTGTCGGCTGAACTTCAGGAGCTTGACAGACTGGAATGGACCTAATTTCCTGCCATAACTCCACAAACAAACTAAACAAGTTTTACAAATGCCTTATGATTCACTAACAAACACAGTGTGGTTTGCAAATACAAAACACCATCTACAAACTAATGCATTTAGTTTTGCAAATACAAAACGTATATCAAACAAACACATAACATTTTTCTAATAAATCATGTTTCAGAGAGAAATTCAGCATAGGTTTTACAAGTACAAAAACGTTTTCTTCTCATGTCACGGAGTATTACTGACAAAAGTCAGGTGACTCACGTGACCTGACGGGAGGTTGAGCAGAGCATGGAACAGCCCTTGCCAGTCTGATGACAGCAGTGTTTCTAGCTATCTAGCGATCTGATACCGGACCTCATTTCACAATGAGCGGCCAACAGGTGAGTTTGTTGTTTTTTCTGGTGAAAAAGCCAAAGTTAACTCAACTAAGTTACTGTCTCATGAGTATGAGCAGACTGCAGGAGCTAGTTTACACCAAGCTAGGCACATTTCATGTTGGTTCAGTAGGAGAACTCAGTGTATAGCCTACACTCATTCCTCCACTGATCACTGGTGGGCAAAAGCCACATTTCTATATATAAAGATATATATCATTGGTGTCAGCTAGCTCCTGCAGTCTCCTTGATATCATCCTACTCATAAAACAGTAACTTGTGGAGTTTAACATTTTTCACCAGAAACAACAACAAACTCTTCTGTTGGAATTTTTTCTTTCAGCAAAAGACATTACACAAACACATAATCCCCAAGAGAAGAAAGAAAAATAAATACAACACAATAAACAAGAAAAAAAGTAATACTTAGATAAATAAAATACAAAAATATACAGATGCTGTCAGCATAATTAAAAAGAGAAAACTCAAAACAACATAAATTATAGAAAATTATGTAAATGGGCATTTACAAAAGGTTTCAACATTAGGTTACAAAGCTGCTAGACAAGAAGCTACATCACATCCAATCATATCTAGCATATAAATCGCCAAAGTAATATCTAGTTCCTTTCTAAAACTGTAAGAATTTCCCCCATATTTGATTAAAGATATCAGACTTTCCCTTTAGCATAGGTTCATTTCTCTAAGGCAGAGATATTTAACATATTGTTAGTCTGGTATCGGATCGCTAGAAACACCGCTGTCATCAGGGTTAGTGCTAGATCGTATACCTCCTGGGTTTTATGCGGCGGAAGTGACGTAATAGTGGTCGTGGATGAGACGGCAACTTTTGTTGCGCTCGCGCTCCAACAGACAAGGATGCCAACGCGCAACAAACAAGGATGCTTTCACATAAAATCTTTCAAACACTGAAGGATTTCGAGGAAGCGTTAGCAGACGTTGAACAAACAACGATCACAAAGTATATTGTGTACAAAAAGGAACAGGTTTTCGGGAAAATAGTACGTTTGTAAGGTTAGATCGGAAATTGGAGAAACAACGATGACCAAGTAGCCTACATTGTGTCAGTAATCAAATATTAAGTAGGCCCTATATAGGCCTAAGTATAAGTATAATAATATATAAGTATAAGTATATAAGTATAAGTATTAAGTATATAAGACGGGGCGGAATGGCCATCTGTGTGTTCTGGAGAATCACAGAACGGCCGGTCATCAGCAGGCCGGTGCCGGCCGGCTCGGTTCGCTGACGGCCGGCACCGCCGTTAATTTATTCATCTTTTATTTTTTAAGTTGCGCTGACAGAGGTCCACAGTTTCCCCGCAGCGAGGCTCCCCCCGCCCTCCTGTTGACAGTTCACGAGCGTTCACACCACTAAAATGTTTATTTTGGTGTTCTGTGTTCTAATGCCTACAACAACTGAATTATAGGTTGGTAGTTTCAGCTTTCTACATAACCCATAGATTGATAAAAGCGAAAAATACGTGAAACTTTACTGTACATTCTGCAACAGGTTGAATTATCAGGCATAAAGTCACTTAAGACATTTCAAATTCCGAGTGTCATTCCAAATCTGAACTGACCAGTGTTAATACATCTTTTATGGATAAAATATGTATTTTTGTCACAAATGTTTCAATACAGACGTGCAACCTTCACCAGGGAAAAAGATATACTGGCAGTTGAAATGTGTACCATATGATGGGGTGCATTCCAACTCGTGGGCACCAAGATATATGGATGCCACCAGGGAAAGGACAGGTGTACTCGGCAAAAGGAGAAGTACCATGCACAAAAAGAGAAACAAGCGGTATATTTATGAATTGACATGCATTAACAACTTAAAATAATTGGTAAAGGAAAATTAAACAACTATTGGTAATATGAAATGCATTATGTGGCATTCTATGACACATAACACTGTGACACATAACAACATAGGAATCAGCATTATGTAAATACATAAGTCGTTTAAACTTTAGAGGACTAGGAAACGAAATTCAATGGCCTGAGACAAAATAAAGGGGGATATCCTTCCTTTGTTCACCTACAGAACCCAACCAGCTCACGGTCATGACCTGGCACCAAATTCTTCCTATACTGGTTACTTATTTTAACAGGGGATGGTATATGTGCAGAATAAATAGACACAAACAGTACAGATGCAGGGGTAATGACATAATGTCCCACTATACTACAGTTATATTAGCAGGACCTACAAATATTTTAAAGAAGACAAAAGAAAGAACCATAGCAAAAATGATGTTCTCCACGTTATGGAGAGGAGACCATGAAAATGTCTCCTCTCCATAGAGGAGACATTTATATTAATATTGTATTTCTATACACCTTTTTTCTCTTAGCTTGAAGACCATGTCTTCAATGCAAGACGCCATCTCGTACAAAATATGAAGAAGATGGATTGCCCTGCCCAGATAACTGTCAGTCAGGTCATGACATTTCCTTGTTTCAAGGTACAGCACAAGCACAGCACAAGTGCGTTCAATGCTATAATTGCTCTCGTGTCATGATCCCAATTGCCATGTAATTTTTATATTCCCCAGATTGCAGAGAACAGTAAAGCAAAGAGGAGGGAGCTCTCAGCAGCACTAAAGGCTGTAGTTGCAGCTGATCCTTCAACAGTTGAAGTAGTCATGGAATACCAGACATGCTTCTCCCAACAAAGTGACCATCAAAACCATCCAACTGTTGGAGAGGTAACCATGCAAAATCTATTCCTTTAGCTGCTGTAAGAAACATGATGCGAGGTACAATTTGTGCTGTACAAAGTGTACAAAGTGTACAAAGTGGACAAAGTGGACAAAGTGTACAAAGTGGACAAAGTGTACAAAGTGGACTTTTTTTAGACAGCTTTAAACATCTATAATTACCCTGTTCAACGTCATGTACAGGTAGCTGAACTGCGTGAACCGATGGATTCCAGAGTTGAACAACAATAATGAAGCTCACCTTGGCTGGTGCCAGAAAGCTTAGTCAGATTAGACGTCACCTGTTACATTTTGTAAATGACGAGCTGTTCCGGGGGGAGCAGCCACCTCCACGAACACGTCGAAGGTTTTACCCCACAGACAAGGATATCAGGAATATCATATCAAGAAGGAAGGAGGGAATACGTGAATCCAAAAATGACCAGGTCAATCTGCAGTTAATACACTGAGATTAGAATAGTATTAATATTATTCTAGCCATGCACATTTGTGTGGGTGGTTAATGCACAACTTACAGAGTTTGTGACTTCACCAAGCATGGTCAGTTTTTTTTTTTTTACATGATACATTGTCCTCTGAATGCAGGTGTAAGTAAGCAAAGTAGAAGTATTTGGTTCATGTATATGCAGGGTATGACCATTTTTCAAAATGCAACTAAAACTTCAAAACTGTTTTTTGCCCTGATATGACAACAAATGTTCCTAATGTTTGGGCCATGAGGCTACATGATGATAATGTCCAGTTACACTTTCATTCACAGCTTCTGACCCCCAGATGGTTAGTTGATGACTGCAAAATCAAGTACAGGACGGAACTGTCACAAAGCTGCTGATTTGTTACCAGACAGCCTGGCAGCGAAGGCTTCTCCACCTGAATGGACAACAGATGTGCCTGCTTGATACTACTTACCGGACGTGTCGTTATTCTGTTCCCCTCTTCTTCCTATGTGTACGTACAAATGTCTGCTATGCAATGGTTGGCCTCTTTGTGACCCAGAGTGAGACAACAGCAGATGTCAAAGTAGCCCTCCAGGTGTTTAAGGAGTGGAACCCTGACTGGAGCCCTATGCCACTTCATGGTTGATTTCTCAGAGGTAGAGATCGGTGCCCTGGAGGAAGAGTTTCAAGGTGAATTGCAGTAACTGTAGAAATCTGTTAATTCACAGAATATGAAGCGTTAATTTAAAAAAAAGGATACATTTTACATAGTATTCCACCAACTTCCAAAATATAATCATTTACATGCAAATGTATGCAACAATCTACTTCAAAATATAATAAAGTCATCACCTCCACTGACAGACAGATACAAGGGCAACAACATAATGTCAAGCTATACTATGTAATAGCAACGCGACAAAATAAAATGACAACATGGTGCATGTAATATATCTCTTATATTTTATCCAGGTTCGAAGGTGCTTCTCTGCGACTTCCATAGGGAGAAAGCTTGGGTTGAATGGTGCAGGAAGAAAGGTCATGGAGTGAGCTACGCACAAGACAGTCTCCTACCGCTTCTGAGAAGCATTGCAGCTGCTTCAACTCCAGAGGAGTTCAGCACACGCCTTTGCAACCTGCAGGAGGCCAAAGTCTGGAAGGACAATGAAAAAGTGAGGGCGTGGTTTTCAAATAAGTGGCTCCCAGAGGCTAAGGTGTGTATCAAGTTGAAATATTATATTTACTTTTATATTATATTTATTATATAATATGTTGAATTTGAAGAGTCTTCCTTTGAATTTTGTTTGTCTTTTTTTGTCTTGTGTAGAGATGGGTGCACGTGTTTCGGGATGAAGATCTCAAGGTGGCCATCTACACCAACAACGGGGTGGAAAGACAAAATGAAACCCTAAAGCATTCTCATCTTGAAGGTTATAAGAACTGCAGCCTCAGTGAAATGCTCACTGTGTTGGTAACTGACTTCCTACCAAGGACATATCGGAAGTGAGCTAAAAAAGAATTACTATGATTACATATATATATATATATATAAATATATATTTATATATACATACATACATACATACATACATACACAAACACACACACATTTTTATATATATATAAATGTAATGTTCGATAGCTTTGTTTCCAACATATTTGTTTGATGTTGTTCATTGTTGCATATGTTTCTGAGACAATTGTATTATCAAATACCATATCTATATGTCAGAGAAAGCAAACTGTCACAGAGAGACTACTAAGATATTGTTCTCTTCTCTTATTGAAGGTACATTGAACTCAACGTCAAGTACTCCTCATTCTACAGAAGGTACAATGAGAACATGCCAAAGTTCTTAAAAGACAGACCAAGAAGTGTAGCAGACCATGTGATGTCAAGGCTTACAGAAGCCCAGTTTTATGAGGCGAATGACGTTGTTGCAAAGGGCAATGGCATGTTCCATGTCAAAAGCCAAAGTCATCCTTGCACACAGAACCACATCAACTTTGGTGAAAGTATCATCATGCCATTGTGCACCTGCAAAGACTGGGCAAAGCACAAGTTGCCATGCAAGCACTTCTGTGCTGTTTTTAATCATGTGCATGAATGGGGTTGGGAGAAACTGGCATCTAATTACAGGGATAACCCCCTCTTCTCCCTGGATAATGCATGTCTGGGACAGACTTCCTGTGAGAGGGATGACAGCGGCAGCTCAGACATCACAGATCATACATATACACCGGTATCAGTGGAAATGCAGTCACCATGTAACGCTTTGCCCGAAAGGAAAAGACCAAGAAAGGTTAAAAAAAGAAGGGAATGTGCCAGTCTCTTGCGTGAGATTACTGACTTAACATACCATCTGCAAGAGGAAGATTACCTTAAAACGTTAACTGACCAACTGACCGAGATCTTGGAAGATGTGAAGCTACACACTCCACATGATCAGAGCCTTCCTCTGACGTTCACACCTAAGAAAAGGAAGAAGGAGATGGCACAATTCATGCACAATTTTGAACAAGCATACCTGACTCAGTTTTTCCAGGAACGGCCTCAGCTTGGTCCCGAGGACTCCTCCCTTGGCCTTCATCAGGGCAATAAGTTTTGGTGTGTAGTGGTCGAGTTTGTACATGAAGCTCTGCTCCAGCGAAATTGTAGTTATTCGCCCGAATTCCGCCTTTATCTGAAGTGACAAAGTAATCACAAGCACAACATGAGGAACTGGGACAATAAGTCTGATACAAAATGAAGGCAGGGTCAATTCTGTATAGGGTGTTATAAATCGTGCAGATATTAATGGTGGAATGAACAAGGTAGCTATTTATAGAATTTTAACTTTGAGAGAATAGTGTTTCAAGTTAATTTATGTTCATGTGTATCTATCTTTTTTTAATTTGTACCTGTACAATGGAGCATGTATAGATTCACCTACCTCAGCTTCACAAAACAAAGCAGGCCATCTCTCTCAACTGGCTCCAGCCGCTCCACTTAAAAGTAAGGCCACTCTGTAAATGAACAGAAATAATTTGTAATATTAAAACAATGGTTTAAACATTTATCCACAATTTTATATTACATTACGCAGTGAAGAATAACAGTAATAATATATCACGCATACTCCACTTGCCTGAGCAATCACTCCAATTAGACTCCACTGGCTCACTGCTGTACTGCTCTGCTTCCTGTTGATAGACAGATATGTAAATAAGACAGATGAACTTCGTGAATATAACATTTCCACTTAATTAGACTTGATTGAATATTTGAAGAAAAAAAATTAAACAACTGGTGGAAACAGTATGTGGATATTTTACTAAAGTAAAAGTAGCAATACCACAGTGTATATTTATAACAGAGTATTTACTCTGTTACAAGTAAAAGTCATGCATTCACAACCTTACTTAAAGTGCTTGTGACACCATCCCACCTATTGTTTTGCAATGCAATGTTGGGCTACTAGTCATCTCGAACCATTAGTTTAAAAATGAATTTGCGATACCGTATTGATAAATATCAATAATTTCGAATATCGCGGGAAAAGTCCTTCACTCAGTTTCCTTTTTCGGGACGAAGGCGGAAGTGCGTCACAAAGGGCCATATTTATTCTGCTCCCATTAAGCCAGACAGGGACAGAAGGGATTTGTCACGCGTAGAGATGGTTCGACGATGCGTTGTGTCTGGCTGTTCCAATACAGCAAATGAGGAACTTAACATCAGCATACATAGCTTTCCAACGGATGTCAAGCGTCAGCGCACATGGGAGAAAAACGTGCCGAACACAAGGGCTGGTCTGTGATGAACCCCACATCGACCTACATATGCAGCGCCCACTTTCTGGCCGAGAATTTCGAGGAAAGGCCTTTGTTGATGGCTGAAACTGGGATTGATTTTTCGCGAAGACGGATTCTGAAGCCGTCAGCAGTGCCTACTCTCTTTCCCACGCCTTCCCAAATCCGTAAAGGCCCCAAAGACTTCGCCAACCCCCCAGCTAAACGCCCCCGAAGTGTTTACTTCGAGCAACAAGAGAAAACTCAGGTAAGAACAACAACCTTTAAACGTGATGTGTTTTTTAGGATACTCTGTGTGTGTGTGTGTGTGTGTGTGCGCGAGGGAGGGAAAGAGTCGGGGGGGTTGTCGTCTCCACTGTCCGACTCGGAGTTAATTTCATCCGATTCTGAGGCATATGGTTCGAATCTGTAGGGCATATAGTCAATATCGTCTACGAGGCTATCACTATCAGATGCTTCATCCTCATATGAGCTCTCAGACACATTCAAAATTAAACTACAATCGCTGTCGGAGCTTGCTGCTGTGTGCCATCGTTTGTTTGCATACAGATACTGGACTCCGGAAGCGTTCGTCTTCCCTCTGTGACGCGGCACACCTTTTCGCGGGAGTTTAAGAATCCCAGAGCAGACCCAGAGAAGATCCAGAATATGGTCACATTGAAGGGCAGATTAACGGTTATCAAAGTACACATTTTCAAAAATCACTTCAGTAACGGTTTCAAGGGGACATTATTTACTGAAATTAATGGTTTGGATGATGGGGGAAAACCGTGTCACAAGCACTTTAAGTAAAAATGTAAAAGTATTAGTATCAAAATAAACTTAAAGTAAAAAGTACTCATTGTGCAGAATGGCTCATTTGACAATAATATGTATTATATCACTGGATTATAATTAGTGATGCATTAACTCACAGGTCTCAAACTGCAGAAAAAATACTTTCACTTACTGTAAAAAAAACAAAAACAATATAATTATAAGACATTTTAAGCCGTGTGTGTGTTTACTGTGAATTAGCTTCAATTGGGATTGCTTGGTCCGTGTACGCTCCGTTCATTTATTGATGGCAGAAACGAGAAAACAGCGGTAGCGCTGGGTCTAACCCTGTAACGGCAGCAACATGTTAAGTTTGCTGGTCCGGCAAGCACTGTAACCTCTTCGGTTTCTGTACATATTTTTTTGAATGTTTAAAAAAATCCATTGTAACCATAACCTGACAGGATGACAAAGCTAATTTTGGAAAACTGCGGCTAACGCTAACTCAGCTAACATTACTTTCCCTCTCCTCTGCTTTTGACAATGCTATTCCAACTGTTATGCCCTTAGCTTTATAGACGTGAAATAAAACGTGGAACCTTCTTTAGATGCATGTGAGTGTTTTTTTTAATTATCTGGTAAATTACAGTTAAGGTTATCTAGCTAACAGCACGTAACATATCTAAAACATAATCTCTCAATTTTGTGAACTAATGCACAGAAACGTTAACATGGTTCAAGCAAACAAGAATCAGGCTATTATGCACAAAGACACATATATTATCATAAGTCTTAAACAGAGAGACAATAACTTACCAACACTTCTTTTTCCAGCCATGCAGTCCTCCGACAGCCTTCAAAGTGCAAACCCAACTGAAACGTTGTCCAAAATCGCGGGTATCTTGTCTTGTCAAGACGCATGCGCGGATTCAAACAGCTCCTATGGTTTTAGATGAACATTTACTTAGTATTTTAAGGTTTATGAGCAGTGACTACAAATCATTTAAATAGTATGAATAAATATATAATAAAACGTACTCCTCCCACGCTGTAAATGTATTACATGAATAAAAGATGTATACATTTAACATTTTACTTAAGAAATTCTAGTTCTTTGTGAATCTTGATATTACCATGTAAAAAGTACGACAGTTAATTAAATATATTTTACTACACCAAAAAGTCAGTTTTTTGAGTGAATCTACAGGCGATATGCTTCTGGGGAACATTGCATCATCCCTGCCAATGTCATCTGCACACAGACACAACGTGGTGGCAGCGACTGTGGGCTGTTTGCAATTGCCAACGCTGTTGCACTTGCTGAAGCAACTTCTCCCACAGAGGTCATGTTTGATCAGGGATAAATGTAACATTTGTGATATTGGGCTAAATAAATAAACATTGATTGATTGATTGATTTATGACGTCACAGTACTCTGTATACTCATCCAGACTTTGAGTAGCAGTCCTAAACATATCCCAGTCAGTACAGTCCAAACACGCCTGAAGTTCCTCCATATCTTTACTGCTCCACTGCCTGAATGTCTTTACTACAGGTTTGCAGAGTTTGGGTTTCTGCCTGTATGCAGGAATCAGGTGTACCATGGTGTGGTCAGATTGGCCAAGCACAGCGCGGGGGACGGCGTGGTAGGCTCCCTTGATGGTGGTGTAACAGTGATCCAATATATTCCCCTCTCTGGTGGGGCATTTAATAAACTGTTTGTATTTTGGAGGTTCATGGCTGAGGTTGCCTTTGTTAAAGTCACCAAGAACAATAACTAGGCAGTCCGGATAAGTCCTCTCCACACACAGTATCTGGTCGGCGAGTGTTCGCTGCGCCTCCTGCACGTTCGCATGCGGTGGGATGTAAACACCGACCAGTATGAATGAATGGAACTCTCTTACTATTTGGTATGTAATGCGACATCTAAAGTGATAGGCAAAAGTCATTATATGCAGAATGACCACACAGAAATGCCTACTGTCATAAGCAGAGTTTCCATCCATCTTCCATAAGGTACAGTCTTCAATTGCTTGAAATTCCAAAAGCATTTACAAATATAATAAACAGTTGCTGCCATTAGTCTTTCATCCATCCACGTCTTTCTTTTGCTTGCAAGAGAATCTGCTTTGATATTCTGATTGTTTGGAGTATTTTTGTCTTCCGTTCACTTTCTCTCTTCGTAATGGAGCTATACATTTGTATATCTTGGCTAAGAGGACTTTTCCACTAGCCCTCACAGTCATATTTCCCATGCATGGTCATACTTTTATATGTACCTTTCTGGGGCTAACAAAAGTGATTTATATATCAAGCCTACGTTTCTTTTGACGACCATGCTAAATGTTCTATTACAAACACATCTGCTGACTGACTCTGAGGGTATGGAGGACAAGAAGAGAAGAACTGATAGACAGAGGGAGGGGGAGACATATGGAAGGGGCAAAGCTTGAGACTTTGGAGTTTCTCAGTTCTTCTGGCACATCTGTCCTTCTTCCGTCTCTGCAAGGGCACACAAACACACACTCAGGAAAACACATTCAGCTGGCTCTGTTTAGCCACGCTGCATGCATATGGATTACTGGATGTGCTGCTTATTACAGCTTTGAGGCAATATGAAGCGTTTTCATATGGCCAAGCTTTAGACATTCAAACAGGGCCCTTAACAGCAATCAATGAAATAATGTATCATCCACTGCTTATCATGGCAGAGCAATTTATCCATAATCATTTTAAAGTACCAACAGAAATGCAACTTAATGCCATGTTAATAGTTTTTTCTTCATTGTTTTTAGGTTTGAACAGTCTGATGATTAGGGAGTCATATTAAGTCTGTCACCAGGGTTACCACTACTGAACATAAATCATCTTGCTCAGACCATTTGAGCTACAACTATCCATTGTATCGGTATTAATGGAGTCATATGTAGTGATTGGAGCAACAAGTCCTCCAACTCATACGACCAAATAGGTCGATTGTTCAAGCGCTTATTACGACCAAATAGGTCGATTGTTCATGCGCTTATTACGACCTATAATCACGTTTTAAAGTTTTCGACCTCTAGTGCTCCCGTTGACTGCAAACGCTCCGGAGGGTCGTATATTCACAAATAACTAGGGTTGGGTATCGTTTGAGTTTCCACGATTCTGATTCCGATTCCGATTCTACTTTTCGATTCGGATTCTTAACGGTTTTCAATTCCGATTCTTTGAGGGGCAGGGTAAAAAAATGTTACATGCTTCTTTCACCAAAAAAACTACATTTATTCGAGAAACTTTTACACAGGTTAGTTTACAGTAATATCCACATTAATCAGTCTGTTTATATTCACTGCTATGTAACTTTAACCTGAGAACCACTGAAGCTACAACACAGCAACAGTCCAACTTTTAAAGGAAACCCCCCCCATTTAAAAACAGTTCTTGTTGAGAAAAACAAGCATATCTGTCTTCTCAGGCAGTATGCGTGAGCGTTCAGCACAGATTGTGTCACCAGCAGTCGAGAAAACACGTTCACTGGGTGTAGAGGAAGCCTGGACACATAAATATGAGAAGGCCATGTCTGACAGGCAAGGATAGGTTGTTCTCATGTTCCACCACCAGGCGGACGGAGACTGGCGCAACAGGTTGAAAACGGTACACTCCTTGATCTGTATACCGTGCAGACGAAGGTGTTTTGTCATATTGGTCGTGGTCCCTCCTTTGCAGGAAATAAGTTTGGAACAGGTGTTGCACTCTGCCGACCCATTGTCTTTCCTAACAAAGTGAATCCACACTTTAGAGCGTCTACCGCCATTCATGATCGGTGGTCCCAGGTTACGCTGTAGAAGTGTAGGTACAACGCTACATTTCCCGCAGTCATACAGTAGGCTACGGAGCGCGGCGAGAAACATTTCCTCAGGCATCGAAAAGCGGAACCGAAATTCACATTTCTAAATGATGCCGTTGGAATCAAAATGTTGGAACCGGTTCTCGGTACCCAACCCTACAAATAACCCTCTCTGGAAAATCCTAAGTTGTAGGATAGTTTGGCCATTAAAATGCTTTTTGATTAGATTTCTAGCGAAAAGTGTATATTGTACTTTTAGAATTCACATCCAGTGGATGTGTGGATCTATAGTTTGATAGATATTACGAAGATGATTTGAGGTCTCGCCAGGAGAACGTGTATATGCGGCAGCGTCCATGTAAAGTTACCGTCAACCCTCACGGGGTGAACCCTCACGGGGTGAAAACCCTCACGGGGTGAAAACCTCGACAATGCTACACTTACACATAATGATGACCGTACAAATTCCCCACTCGCTGCCCCAGCCGTAGCTCCTGTAAGGGAGGTGGCTAGTGGGCATGCGCAGATGAGAGTGATAAACCGCAGACAGTGCTATCATAGTGCTATGCGGGTACAGGGACATTAAAGAGCCTGTGACACGGATTTTCCCCATCATCCAAACCCATTCATTTGTGTAAATATTGTCCCCTTGAAACCGTTACTGAAGTGATTTGGGAAATGTGTACTTTGATAACCATTAATCTGCCCTTCAATGTTGACCATATTCTGGATCTTCTCGGCGATTCTTTAAATCCCGCCAAATGATGTGTGACGTCATTGCGGGCAAAGAGCTCCAGCTGCATCGTCCCAGATCCCAGCACCTGCATGCAAACGCACGATGGCGCACACAGCAGCAAGCGATGACGGCAATGACAGCTTAATATTGAACGTGTCTGAGAGCTCATATGAGGCTGAAGGATCGGAAAGTGATAATCATGACATCATAGTAGACGATATTGGCTATATGCCCTATAGATTCCAACCATATGCCTCTGAATCGGATGAAACTAACTCTGAGTCGGACAGTGGAGACGGCAACCCGCCCGACGATCGTGAGATACTGTAGATCCGTGTTGGTTCTCTCGCGTCCAGGAAGAAGTTTAAAAATAAGAGACAATGGAGTCTCTGAAAAGGGTCAAATTGGTTACTTTAATTAAGTAGCGTGGTAATGAAACAAACAGAAGCGTAGTGGGACAACAGCAGCTGATGTTGTCTCGAAGTTGCAGCGATGGAAAGAGAGCGACAAAAACCCTCTCCCGTTAGCTATATCTCCTCCGTGACTCCTCCTCGCATGGCTCCCGTGGCGTCGGGGGTCCTCCCACCGCTTTCTTCTTGTGTCCGATATCGCGTAAAACAGAGGATTTAGACGTAGTGTCTTCATTGTATAACTCCACACGCCTTTTCTCCTCATACTCTCTTTCATGACTTTTTATTTAATGCATTTTAACGGCTGTAATCGTTGTTAACGTAAAACCGGAAGTGGTCATTGTTGTCAACGGCATCGTCTTTCAATACAGCTTTTCAAAATAAACTTTAAACGGATCTGTTTTCAGAATAAAACAGTTTTAAGCTTACTGTGTGTTTAAGCTAAATTACGTCATTCAATATTGATTTTAATTTCTTACAATACCTCTCGATCTACAACGTTTGAACAATGTGGAATGGTTTGTAAATTATTTTATCAACGGAGTTTGACTAAATAACGATTCTGTTTTAAAATAATGGCGGAGTAGCAGTAAACACTGAAGTAGCTTGGTCACACACACACACACACACACACACACACACACACACACACACACACTCCTAAAAAATACATCACGTTTAAAGGTTGTTTTTTTTTTACCTGAGTTTTCTCTCGTTTCTCGAAGTAGGCACTTCTGTAGCGTTTTGCTGGGGGGGTGGCGGTGGCGAAGTCTTGGTGCCTTGACGGATTTGCGACGGCGTGGAAAAGAGAGTAGGCACTGCTGACGGCTTCAGAATCCGTTTTCGCGTTACATCTATCCCACTTCCAACCATCAACGTAGGCCTTTCCTCGAAATTCTCGGGCAGAAAGTGGGCGCTGCATATGTAGGTCGTTCGGGGGTTCTTCACAGACCATTCGGCCCTTGTGTTCTGGACGTTTTTCTCCCATGTGCGCTGACGCTTGACATCTGTGGGAAAGCTATGGACGCTGATGTTTAGTTCTTCATTTGCTGTATTGGAACACCCAGACACAACGCATCGTCGAACCATTTCTACGGATGACAACACACTTTGTCCGTGTTTCGCTCGCTCGCAGCACAGTGAAGCGTTCCCGCATTGACGTCACTTCCGGCTTACGCCAAAACTTCAGAATGAGTCGAAGGAATTTCCCCGCGATGTTCGAAATTATTAATATTTATCGGAACGGTATCGCACCTTCTTTTTTAAGCTGACGGTTCAAGATTACTAGTAGCCCAATATTTCATTGCACAACAGTTGTTGGGATGCTGTCACAGGCTCTTTAAGGCCGGCGTATTACTGTCAGAGAACACACTACGCCTAGAGCAAAGACTCCAATTAATGCAGTTTACAGTAGTGGTAAGGGCTGCATTATGGCGGAGCCCGCACTCACACAAGAGCGCGCGGCGGTGCGTTCAGGACCTCAGTAAATAATCGGCCCTTTCTGTGTCGGCCTGAATCGCAACATTTCCTGCAGGAAATTCCGCATGTTAACTATGAAACAGTTACTGGGGCTTGTGCAGCCAGGCGATTGGTTCACCACCATCGACCTGAAGGACGCGTACTTTCATGTAGAAATTGCTCCAGAGCACAGAAAGTATCTGCGTTTTGCCTTCCAGGGGATAGCCTACGAGTACAACAGGCTGCCGTTCGGCTATTCCCTATCCCCACGCACATTCAGCAAATGTGTGGCCACAGCGCTCCAACCGCTGCGCGCCCACGGCATGAGAGTTTTCTTTTATCTAGACGACCTCATAGTCATGGCTGGGTCCAGGGAACAGGCAATGCTTTGCACAGCACAATTGATCACACATCTAACCAAATTAGGCTTTGCGATCAATTGGAAAAAGAGCACCCCCATACCTCACCAACAGGCGTTGTATTTGGGGGTGGTGCTTGATGCAGGCGCGCTACGCGCCACCCTGTCAGAGAGCAGACGTGTGTCCCTTCTCCGGGCGGTTCACAGGCTGCGACAGGGGGCAACAGTGACAGCTTTAACTGTCATGCAGACTCTGGGTCTCATGGCGGCTGCTCACATTGTGGTCCCGCTGGGGTTACTGCATATGCGCCGCCTGCAGAGGTGGTTCTCCAGCCTGCGTTTGGATCCCAAGAGGCACAAACGGCGGCTGGTGACCATCTCCCCCCTAAGTGGAGGGCAACCTCCGGTTCTGGGGGTCCCCGGATCACCTCCGGAGGGGGTCTCCACTGGGACGGGTGACCTCCTACATCACAGTGTTCACGGATGCGTCCAGAACAGGATGGGGAGGGACCTGCCTGAAGAGGGCTATAGGTGGGCGCTGGTCTCTAACAGAGTCTCGACACAGCAACCTCCTAGAGCTGCGGGCGGTAGTGTTAGTCCTCCAGCATTTCATGCCCCTAATTCAAGGGAGACATGTAATGGTCAGGAGCGACAACAGCACCACAGTGGCTTATATCAACAGGCAGGGCAGAGTCCGCTCCGCCGCCTTGTTGACCACAGCTGAGAAACTGTGGTTATGGGCTTCAGAGGTGGTGTTATCTCTGAGAGCCCTCCACATCCCGGGACTGAAGAACAGAGGGGCCGACCTCATGTCGAGGGGCGGCCCCCTGCCAGGCGAGTGGGTGCTTCACCCAGAGGTGGTGAAGCAGATCTGGGCCCAGTTCGGGAGAGCGAAAGTGGACCTGTTCACCAGCCGGCGCAACAGCCACTGTGCCCTGTGGTTCTCCATGGCCCTGAGCGACGACCCGCCCTTGGGGGTGGACGCATTCGCACACGAGTCATGGCCTATAAAGCTGCTCTACGGCTTTTCCATCGCTCCGTCTCATTCTTCCCCTCCTGGGGAGAGTGAGGCGGGAACGTCTGTCAGTCATCCTAGTGGCTCCAAACCGCGCCGGGGCGCCGTGGTACTCAGAGATGACACAGATGAAGGTGGGCCAGCCCTGGGCGGTTCCCCAGTTCTGGGGGGCGATGTCTCAAGAGGCAGGTGCAATCGGGGCGTTACCCACTCTCGGCCAACCTCTCCAGGCTTGGCTCCTGAGAGGGACAGGCTGAGACAGGGTGGATTGTCTGACAGTGTTATTCAGTCTATCCAGGCAGCTAGAGCTGGATCCACCACAGCCTGTTACAGGCCAAGTGGCTAGGATTCCAGCGATGGTGTGAGGAGCGGAGAATAGAGCCCCTATCTTGTGAGTTAGGCTCTATTTTATCCTTCTTACAGTTACTGGTGGACAGAGGGCTTGCGCATTCCACAGTGAAAGTGTATGCAGCAGCCATCTCGTCCTGCCATGAGGGATTTGGCGGCAGGTCAGCCTTTAGTCAAACACTGATGTCGCGGTTTTTACAGGGGGTCAGGAGGCTGCACCCAGTATTGCACGCCTCCACCCCGCAGTGGGACCTGCCCCTGGTGCTCGAGGCTCTGGTCTCAGAACCATTTGAGCCTCTGGAGCTTTCCTCCCTAAAAGCACTGTCGTGGAAGACAGCTTTGCTTCTTGCCTAAACGTCAGCCAAAAGAGTGTCCGAGTTAACCGCTCTGTCGGTGCACCCGAGCTGTTTACTGATTTGGGGTGACCGGAGCGGCGCGACACTCAGACCGAACCCCTCCTTTGTGCCCAAGAGCCTAGGGAGTGCGTTCAGGTCGAGGGCTATTCAGTTAGGGGGTTTTAGTCTTCCCCCCCATGGTGAGGCCAGGGAAGCTAAACTGCACCTGCTCTGCCCGGTGTGTGCGCTAGCATGTTATGTGGAGCGCACGGCTGCCCTTAGACGCACCAAACAGCTGTTCGTATGCGTCGGGGGCGGGGTAATCGGGAAAGCTCTGTCCAAGGAACGCCTGGCAGGCTGGCTCTGCGAGTGCATTGCACATGCCTACGGACAGGCGGGGACACGTGGGGGCGGTGTGGAGGGCTACCTCCACACTTTAGTCCACACACACTCTGCACGGGGTCAGTGTTTGAGTGTGGGGCATGGGCACTTGCACTCTCCCTGTGATCCTTAGGGACTCAGGGAGGTAGGTGCACAGTGAGCCCATACAGGGCTGGGGATTCTCCCCATCTGCCTATGGGCGGAGGGGGGGGGGGGGCCCTCAGCACTGTTTTTTGAGCACACTTTCTGCGAGGCAAGCGCAGCAGAGTGTGCTCTGTCAGCCGCAGCCCAGACTTCTCCACGGTCACAACCGGGGTAAAGGAGAATGTGGGGCAGCAGCTGCTGACCAGAAAGGCCGGTCAGGGGCAGTAGGGTGGAATGGTATTGTTGGACGACAGTGCGCATATACATCAGGGCTCCACCCACTGTACCCATAGAGTCCAGTAGAGGGCGGAGCTTGTGAGAGATATGTTGCGTGAGACATTATTTTCAGCAGAAGTCTCCACGTTTGCAGTCAACCAAAGTAGTTTGTAAGTATGCTAGCGGACAGAAAAAACACACACGACCACATTGCTCAGAGTTTGGCCTGGAGTACGGCCCGTTTATTGTATCTGCGCATGCTCATTAGCATCACCACGTTTCAGGCACATTCTGATGATGTCATACACATGAACTGAAACATGTCTTTGTTCTTATACAAATATGCTTAACACTCCCACTCAAAGACATGTCGATAACTCTCTACAGTGGTACACAGAATCCAAATAAACAAAAAAAACCTTCTCTAGCAGTGTTCAATTTTTACACCTGCAATTCACATTACTCTCCAAACAAATACCCTTTGAACTTGTCAAATGTAGCCTTTGTCAACGGCTTGGTTAGGTTACATCAGCTACCATATCTGCAGTAGGACAATATGTGCAGATCGTACAAAATGGTATTTGATGTCTACATGCTTGCTTATCTGTCTGGATACAGGGTTTTTGGATAGAGCTATTGCTCCCTGGTTGTCCTCATATATCTCCACTGGTACATGTGGGCTATTACGGTCTACCCCTTTTAATAACTGTACAAGGTACATGCTCTCTTGAGTAGTAGCCGCTAATGCCATGTACTCGGCTTCACAGGTCGATAGCGCCACTGTTGGCTGCTTCCTACTTTTCCAGGATATAACTGGACCATTTTCAGTTAAGCTGAAACAATATCCAGTTGTGCTTCTCCTATCATTTTGATCGGCTGCCCAATCAGCATCACTGTATCCCTCAAACTTTAGGCTTTCCTCACTTTTCCTGTAATGTAGCTCTTGGTCTATAGTACCCTTTAGATACCTCAACAGTTGTTTTGCTGCAGCCCAATGTTGTTGTTTTGGTTCTGCTAAGTGTTGTGATAGTTTACTCACAATCCAGCTCAGATCAGGTCTAGTACATGTCATAATGTATATCAAGCTACCTACTATCTCTCTGTATCCTGTTGAATCGATAACTTCACCCTCAGTGTCAAAATGTAACTTTTGCTCGCATGGAGTTGACCTTGGTTTGCACTCTGACATGCCAAACCTCTCTAGCATCTTTGCTATGTGTCTCTTTTGGCTCATTTTGATCTCCCCCTCACTCTGTGTAAAGTCGATACCTAGGAAGTGTTTAAGTTCACCCAAATCTTTCATTTTAAACTTCCTCTTCAACATCTCTTTGACATCACTGAGTGAGCCGTTGTTATTGGCCGCTATAAGCAGGTCATCTACCCATATCAACAGAATAACTCTTTCTTTCTCAGACTCTTTTCTGTAGACACAATGATCAGCATCATTTTGCACAAACCCATTCTCTGTAAGATGATCATGCAGTAACTTGTTCCAGTTTCGCCCGGATTGCTTTAAACCATACAATGACTTGTTAAGTTTGCACACTAAGTGTTCCCCTGTTTTTGATTTTGCCTCAAAACCTTCGGGCTGTTCCATATATAACTCGCAGTCTATTGGTGCATGGAGATAAGCTGTCTTCACATCCATTTGGTGTAGGATAAGATCATCCTGTATAGCCACCTGCATCAATGTACGTACAGAAGTCATATTTGCTGTCGGTGAAAAAGTTTCCTTGTAATCAATTCCCTCTACCTGACTATAGCCTTTAGCTACATATCTGGCTTTAAAAGTCTCAGATCCATCTGGGCTTTCCTTTACTGCATATACCCAACGACCTCCCACTGCTTGCTTGCCGTTTGGCAGTGTGGTCAGACTGAAGGTCTGATTCTCTGTTAAAGAGTTCATCTCCTCTTTCATTGCATCAGCCCACATTTTTGATTTCTTAGAGCCTACAGCCTGCTTGTATGTTTTGGGTACGTCACAAGCAACTCTGTAGAAATAATCTACATTTTCACCTTCATCATTACAATCAGCCTTACACTGATACTCCATTAAATATTCTGGAGCGTTTCTTTGTCTAGTGCAGTAGTGTCAAACTCAAATACACAGAGGGTCAAAATAAAAAAATGGGTACTAGTCGAGGCCCGGACTGGTTCAATGTTTATTGCAAAACTTATTGAAATGAACTTATTGCACATATTAAACCTGGAACTAACAAAGCTTAAATTATTGCCTATAAAAACAACATTAAACATTAAATAATCAGTAGCATTCATTTCTTATGGCTCTATCTGCAGCTTTTCCGGAGTCATTTCTTATGATTACATTTTTCAACAGGCCAACAGCTTCCACAAAACAATTTCCCTCAAAGAAAAAACCAAACATGCCCTGTTGAAAAAAGTGCAGAAGGAAACATCCATTGAAACTCAGTGTGCTGCTCTGTGATGCTAGTTCAAGCCAGATACTTGGCATCTCATCTTGGGTGCAAGTTCATCAATGTTTGGGCTCAGGCTCTGAGCTGAGGAAGTCCTCAGGATTGAGTGAAGGTGTGCGTGCAATATACCGGCGGGCCAGATCTAATAGTAATTAGAAATTATCCTGCGGGCCGAAATTAAATCCACCAAGGGCCTGATTTGGCCCCCGAGCCTTGAGTTTGACACATGTGGTCTAGTGGGATAGCGTCGTGCACTCTCTCCCTGTTCTCTTTGAGTACCATCTGTCTGGATCTGACTAGCCTCAATATTCTCCTCACTATAGGACTGTACACCCACATTAGGCTCTCTCTGATTCTGGTTGACCATTTTTGTCCCTGCTGGTGTTGTGGGAATAATTTCTCCATAAGTGTCATCATCCATATTATGATTTGTCTGAGTCTGACTATCTGCGCTACTCTTGGTGATACATTTTACTAGCCTATGTTTCAGGACTTTTCCTGTCTCAGGATAAAATACTTGGAATGCTGTGCTATATTTGTCGTATCCTACAAAAATACCCTTTGCACATCTAGAATCTAGCTTCTTCTTATCCTGCTTATACCCGTAGCATTCAGAGCCAAACATTTTCATGTTGGACAAGTTGGGTGTTTTGCCAGTAAAAACACGGTATGGTGTCTGCTCTAGACGCTTACAGTAACACCTGTTACGTATCTGTGCTGCTGTTGTACAGCATATGTCCAACTGCTTTGGGAGGTTACTCTCTAATAGCATGCATCGTGACATCTCAAATAAGGTCCTCCAACCTCTCTCGGCAGTACCGTTCTGGTGAGGTGAGTAGGGGGCACTTGTCTCGTGCCTTATCCCTTTCGTCCTAAGTAAAGTTTGAAACTCATGCCCGGTGAATTCAGTACCGTTGTCAGATCTTATGCACTTAATGTGTCCATATGGAGCAGTATCCGCTATGAATTAATTCAGTAGCTTTTGCTGTATCACTCTTTGCTTTGATAAAGTAGGGAAAAATCATCCCACTATAATCATCAGTAAATGCTATTGCATATCTGTACCCGTCTTTATCTGCTGGTTCTATTGGACCGCATAGGTCTGTAGCTCTAGTACTGTCTTAGCTTTTGCATCTGCCTGCCTGTTTCTGCTTTGAGTACATTTTCCCTGCGTACATATTTCACAGTTATGGTTAGACATGTCATGTTTCCCTTTGATCGACATACCTTCAACCACTTTCTCTAGTTTAGACACATCCTCAAAATTACAATGACCAAGTATTCTATGCCATGTCTGGATGTCATGACAACCATTACAAATATATCATCAGTATTTTCATCCTCTACTGTGCTAAGGTAATATAGCCTACCATACACATCCATTTTAAACTTGGTACCATTTTGATGAATCAGCCAATCATCACCGTCCTTGAAGCGGACCTCAGCTCCGCTGGCTGTCGCTGCTTTCACGGAGAAAATGTCCTGTGGAAAAGATGGGATGTAAAGCGCTAGTTTGAGCCTCGTTTTCACTTGCCGTCCCTCGCTGTCGAGCAGAACAACTTCGGCTTCTCCCCTCATCTTCGCCATCCCGGTCGTTTTCGTTCCATCTGCCAGCTCTATCACATGGTCCTCGGGTCTAAAGCTCTTATCGATTGTCTTAAACTTTGCCGGGTCATTAATCATGTGTGTCGTGGCACCACAGTCGACCATAAGACCTCTCTTATTTCCTACTTGATCTTGACAGTCACTTATTTTGAAAAAGAATGATGCACCGGTATCATCCTCCGTGTCTCCGTCTGCCTTCTTCACCTGATCACGGCCCAGCCCTCTGCCTCGGCCTCGCCCCCTTCCTCGGTGTGGCGTGTCCCACCGTCGCTCCTCGCGCCTCGCTCGCTTCGATCTCGTTAGGGCATGTCCTAGCCATATGCCCCATCTTTCCGCATGTGTAGCATTCAGTGTCGGCTAAGTCCATCTTCTTCCCTCTTCCACGTACTCGTGTCTCGCCCCTAGTCCTCATAACGCCGTCCTCGTCCGCATTCATGTCACTCGTCCTATACTTGTCAGTGCTCTCATAGCTCCGCAGTTTGGCTTTGAACTCACCGAACGTTAGACGGTCGTTGGTTTGAGTGACGTGCACGACAAACGGGTTGAATGAGTCCGGTAACCCCTTCACTACCATGGCAATCTGCAACCCGTCACTGATATTTTCTTCGGCCCTTCTCAAAGACGTGAATATAGTCTCCGCTCGAATAATATAATCAGTAACAGTCTCGTTGCTTGCTTTGTGGAGAGAAGAGAGTTCACAGTACAGGCTCACGACTCGTGGTTTGTCCTTTCCTGCGTAGTGCTCTCGGAGTATTGCCAACGCTTTTCTTCCATCTCGTTTAGCGTCTCTCATTATGAGTGATAAACTTTTATTATCTAGACACTGCACTAATTCAGCATATGCTTCTGCATTCTTTGTTGCGTCTTCTTCAAGTGCTTGTTCGTCGTTGTAGTCTATCGCTGGCTCTTCCAGGATAACTTCACTGAGGCCGCGCAGTTCCATGTGCGCCAAAAACCTCGTCTCCCATAACTCAAAGTTTTTCTCGTCACCGTCGAATAACAACTTAAACCACCTTTGGCCTCCTTGACTGAGCCCATAACCTGTTGCGTGAGACATTATATTCAGCAGAAGTCTCCACGTTTGCAGTCAACCAAAGTAGTTTGTAAGTATGCTAACGGACAGAAAAAACACACGACCACATCGCTCAGAGTTTGGCCTGGAGTACGGACCGTTTATTGTATCTGCGCATGCTCATTAGCATCACCACGTTTCAGGCACATTCTGATGATGTCATACACATGAACTGAAACATGACTTTGTTTTTATACAAATATGCTTAACAAGATATAACGCCGGGTTAAGTATTGTAACCCGGCGTTATACAGGCAGAGCCCTCTACTCAGGGCACTGTCTGTCCTATTCCGCTCGCTGAAGAGGTCTATAGAAGTCTCAGTAGGAGAATGCTTGCAGGATAAGGTAGTACCCATAGAGTCCAGTAGAGGGCTCCGCCTGTGTTAATATAACAAGGGTTACAATACGTAACCCGGCGGTTCATGGTACAATGCATAAGCTTCAAATCGAGAGACTGAAACTGTATTTTTCTTTATCGTTCTGTTTTAATTTCACAATAAAGTTAATAGTAATATTATGCATGGGCGTCACAGCCATTATATGAGGGTGGGACAAGTCCCCCCCACCTTTTAAAATGATTAGTTTAGACCCCCCCATTTTTACTATGCGGAAAGTCCGTGAATCGGTCTGTCCACTCGTCACTCTTTGTAGAGTGCTGTGTCAGTGCTTCATTATCAAATCCATTCCACTTGCTTATTGTGAGAATGCCCAAATCAATGAAATTCCGTACCATGTTTTCACTGCTACTTTGTACCAAGGCAGATTCTCAGAGCCGTACACATGAGCCGTACACATGCTGCGTTTTTTGTGTAGCTGTGTCTTTAGTTGTAAAATGATGCGCACCACAGTTTCCCCGCTGCGAGGCTCCGGCGCTAACAGTTCACGAGCGTGCTCCACTAGCACCCGGATATAAGGCGCTGTTATGAAAGAGGTGGAGAGAGAGTCCTCTCCTGTCAGACTGACAGGCTGATAACTACAGCTCAGTGAGGTAAAGCACTCTCTGAGAGGTGGAGGGAGAGTCCTCTCCTGTCAGACTGACAGGCTGATAACTACAGCTCAGTGAGGTAAAGCACTCTCTGAGAGGTGGAGGAGAGTCCTCTCCTGTCAGACTGAGAGGCTGATAACTACAGCTCAGTGAGGTAAAGGACTCTCTGAAAGGTGGAGGAGAGTCCTCTCCTGTCAGACTGAGAGGCTGATAACTACAGCTCAGTGAGGTAAAGGACTCTCTGAGAGGTGGAGGAGAGTCCTCTCCTGTCAGACTGAGAGGCTGATAACTACAGCTCAGTGAGGTAAAGGACTCTCTGAAAGGTGGAGGAGAGTCCTCTCCTGTCAGACTGAGAGGCTGATAACTACAGCTCAGTGAGGTAAAGGACTCTCTGAGAGGTGGAGGGAGAGTCCTCTCCTGTCAGACTGAGGGGCTGATAACTACAGCTCAGTGAGGTAAAGGTTTAGATAGTTCACCTTAGTCTAAGTAGTGGGTCTCAAACGGTTTGGTAATCATTTATGTAAATAAGTATTTCCAAGGCACACCTTTATATGATCATTATAGTTATAAAAAACAAGAGAATAGTAGGTATGAAATCATTCCAACTCATACTATAGGACAGCAGGGGCGTGGGAAGGGGGGTGCTGAGGGCGCTGCAGCACCCCCTAGCGGCAGGCAGGCGGTGCGGAGCTCCCCTGTCAGGAAATTTATTTTATTTTTATTTTATATATATGTATTTAATTTCATTGTGCCTGAGATTATATTTTATATTATATTTTATTATTCAAATGATAATTTAAAACGATATAATAAATAATTTTGCTTCAGGGAAGAAAAATAAAAAAGATGTGGAAAAAAAGTTTTTTGTTAGTTTTTAGTCGGCTACTTTTAACGTGACGCACAACAACACAAGTCACTGACATGGCGCAAAAACGTATCTCGGAATTTTTTCTCTCTAAAAACGCTAAATCTGCAAAATCATGTGCATAATCTGTATACTGGTCAATATCATGTTTGTGGTATTTTAATTATTATTTTATGGTTATTGCTGCTGCAGCCGTGCATAATCTGTGTAATATGCAGCCAATTAATTCCACATTGTTTGCCGTCTGTGAGGAAAAGAAATAGGGCTCAGAGCTTCAGAATAATGAAATCTGTATTTTTTTAATCTTTTTTTCCTTCTAATGTGTTATTCTTTTCTAAATAACACACCGTTATTTACTCAACAGTAACACACAATTATCCTTGTTTTTATTTATTCGTTTAATTCCATAATCTTGGGCTTTTTAGCCGTAAATAAAGTCACCGGAAACAGACGTAGGGCTATAAGGGACATTTCGAGAATCATTGCGATACACACGACAACCACAACCCACTGAACTGATTACCCAAGATCCTTAGCCGCAATGCACTTTGGGATATGGTGTTAATGCGATATGATGTCCGAAAAACATTTCAGAGTTTAGGATGGCCGAAGACACTACACTACCCATAATCCTCAGCTATCATTTGGGACTACAGTCCCGTTGCTTGACAAACCCCGTGATTCATCTTCAAGCTCTGGGAAATTTAAAACATGTAATTAATAAATGGGTGAAAATCGCTTGTGTCCATAATGGGCAGCATTAATATATACTCACATGACAGCTCATTGTTACTTTGTAATTCTACTCCACTACAATTCAGAGGTTAACCTGGTATTTTTACTCCACTACATTTATTTTAGTTACTTTGCAGATTCTGATTAATGATGTGAAATATAAACAACCCTTAAAGCAGACTTTAGTTACACCTGAACTATGTTGAAGTTATGCAATGAATGAAAAACTTGGGTCACAGCTTCCTCAACAGTGCATTACAAGACATCTATCAATATGTGTGTATACCTCCACCATTAAACTGTCAAATTCTGCACATTTCTTATACTATCTACATACATAAGAGTATAATTAATGTGTATAATATCAGTTAAAATAAGTGCTTCAACATAGGCAGGAAAGCAATATATTAGACGTTAAGTACTTTGTCAGGCTTAATATTTATGTGTAGATATCCCAAAAGCTTTTTTCTTATTTAAAAGAAGACCTTAACCTAAAGTATTCTTTAATGTTTAAATAAAGGTTAATTAGTTTGTCTGTTTTGCACATCCTCTATTAATATCTTTGTACATCCGGCACTAAACTGTTTTATTGTAGAGATCACTTACAGTATCTTCTTGATTTTTTATATTCTATATTTCTATCATTGACCTTCTACTTTCCCCCTATGAAAGTATGTACTCTTAATATTTTTTTCATCAAATAACATTATTCAACAAAAATAACATTATTCAACAAAAATAATTCAATAACGTGCTTTAACCACTAGGCGGTGCACACAAGGTACACACAGCATACTAATAATAACTTTGTATTATTAGTGTAGGACACTTATGTATGTATAACATCTGAAGATGTGTAGTTTTATTCATGTTTTCACATAATTTTACAGGATATTGCTATACTATTTCTCATGTTTTACTTCTACACATTAATATCTGATTTGTAAAACATCACAGACAGAAAGGTATATCTGTCATTTAATGGTAAGCTATTGAAATTGTGATTCCATAGATGTGTCTCCCATCACCCAAAAACCCCTGACTATTCTCTCAACTCAGTATTTACATTCTTATATTCAAAGAAAATCAGTAATATCTTTAAAAACTACAAGTCCTTTTATATCAGCTGTGCACCGTTATGGTGTAAATATAACCTATTACCAATTGGATCAAATATAAAAGTCAGCCGAATTAGTGTTGATACTGCAAGGAGACGTATTGTGTGAAGAGAAATGAAGATGTTGTTTAATTGCTGATATATTTATGATCCACGTCACATATTCAGTTTCGGCGGCATTTCTTCCAGTTTGTCAGAAGTCTTCTAATCAGGGCTCTATAAATAAAGAACTACGGCAGATGTGTAATATTTAATGCAGCCGAACCGTGTATTACAATGCCGTTATGTGATGACTTCCAAAGAGAAAAGCAAGCACACTCGGAATAAAGTATTATTTTCTTTTTTTAAATGTTTTTCGGATTTCATATTGCATTAACACCATATCCCAGCGTGCATTGCGGCTAAACAATCCAATCACCGAGCTTCTAGCTGAGGATCTTGGGTAATCAGTTCAGTGGGTTTGTGGTGTGTATCGCAATGATGCTCGAAATGTCCCTTATAGGCCTACGTCTGTTTCCGGTGACTTTATTTTGAAATTCAGTTCCCGAGGAACGGCTAAAAAGCCCGAGATTATAGAATTAAACAAATAAATAAAAACAAGGATAATTGTGTGTTATTGTTGAGTAAATAACGGTGTGTTATTTAGAAAAGAATAACAAATTAGAAGGAAAAAAAGATTAAAGGCCGTATTTCTTTTCCTCACAGACGGCAAAAAAAGTCCGACACTATACGATTTAAAATAAAAACAATAATCGTGGCTTGGTATTGAGTAAGAACATGTTTTTATGAACCACACAGCTTCCGGTCTACCAAGACCCGACCGGACAAAAACAAGTGGTGCAGGCAAGAAACGTGGCGTATAATATGCACGCAAAACTCGGCCTCAGATCTCAATGGGAATGGTTACCGTATCATATGCACACAAAATCGGACTTCTGCGTATCTATTGCACGCATTTCCAATGTGTAAAGTCGTGTCATTTGTACGCAGACTGAAGAGAGTGGGTTGATTTTGTCTGTCATTTCCTGTTTTATTTTGTACTTACCTCTTGTCTTTCATTTCAGGCCCTGTTTCTTCCTCCCCCTGTGTGTTTTTCCCGCCATCATCAGTGTCTGCCCCGCCCCTGATTGTTTCCACCTGTTCCCACTCACCTCATGTTTAAATAGTCCTGTCTCTCCCCTGTCCTGTGTCAGTTCGTCTTGTTTGTTTCCCCGAATGGTCGTGCCAAGCCTCAGCTCAGAAAGGATCGCTTTCTCTCATGTCAGGTTTTGTTATTTTGTTTATTTTGTTAGGCTTAAGTTTTTATTAAGTCCTCTTTTTGTTACGTTCGTTTTTTCCTCCTTGTGAGCGCCTTTTGTTATTTCCACCACCTACTCTGTTAAGAGGGATTACCTGAACTGTATAAATAAATATACATTTTTTTATATTCAAGACTTTGTCTCTGGGTCGTGCATTTGGGTTCATCAGTTGGTCCTGACAGAACGAACTGACCAAAAATGAACCCAGCCGACCCAAAAGCACTCCAGACTGCATTGTTTGCCCAAGGCAGCCTAATTCACCAGCATCAAGAGCAGCTAACAGCTGTTGGGCACGGAATAAGAGGTTTGTCGGACCGCCAGGAGGGTTTTCAGACCGCCGTAACCGCACAGGTTAATGACATTACATTACATGTTACTTGTTAGACTCTTTTATCCAAAGCGACTTACATACTCAATACTGTGGACAATCCCCACAGGAGCAATTTGGGGTGAAGTGTCTCAGGGACACAACGACATGCTGGCTGCAGTGGGGTTTGAACCTGTGCTCCCTTGATCCGAACACCAACGGTTAATCAGCTGGCGACACAGCTTCAACAAATCCTCAGCCGTCTAGAGACTCCAGATGTGCCGACGACGCCACCTCCCATCGATCCTGCAGCCGGCCAGGCCGAGGTTCGCTCAGCATTCGTTCCATTGCGGTTGGCATCACCAGAGCGGTTTTCCGGGGAGTCTGGAAACTGCAGAACGTTCCTGGTCCAGTGTGACTACACTTCAGTTCAAACACAATCCAGCGGCGTTTGTTTCCGAAGAAGCCAAAATCGCCTTTTTGGTCTCCCATCTCACTGGCAGATCCGCGGCATGGGCCACGGCTGAATGGGCTCGAGGCTCTCCCATATGCAGGTCGTATTCCGATTTCTATGACACTATGAGCCGGGTGTTCGATCAGACCTCAACCTCCAGGGAGGCCACCCGGACTCTGATGCAGATAAAACAGCACTCCCACCCAGTCATAAGGCGCGTTCACACCGGAGTACTTTTCCCCGTACTTTTCCCGTTTAGTTCCGTTAGTACCCCTTATGTTGCGTTCACACCAAAAAGAGTACTTAGTGCCGGGAACCTTTACCCCCATTTTTAGTGCCTGCTAGAGAGGTGGTACCAAAAAAGTACCAATTTCTATTGGCTGGGCGAATTGCAAACCACGCCCCGTAAAACTCTGAAAAGTTTTGTGAAGCCGCCATTGCATTTGTGGCATTAGCAATTTTAGGATTAGCATTAGCCCGGCGCACCAACGGAGAGAGAATAACTTATGGCAACACAAAAAAAAACATGGGAGTGATGAGGAGGTGTCGGCGTTCTGGCGATTTACTCAGTCCCCAACTCCGGGGACTTCCGGCCGGGGACTTCGGGCGGCAGTATACGCCGTGAAGTTGTTTGCGGCCTGCCAGTAACCCCAAAGCAGAAGAAGAAGAAGTGACGTCAGCGGCTTCATTTGAGTAATCTTCCCTCAGGGAACTTATTCCGGTGTCAACGAGATCTGTACTTAGTGCCCTGGGGTACTAAGTGCCGGCACTAAGTACGGCAAAGTACTTGGTGTGAAAGCGGCTATTGATTACGCCATAGAATTCCGGACCGCAGCCTCAGACAGTGGCTGGAACACCCCCGCGTTGATAGACGCATTTATGAACGGACTCGCAGATCCCATAAAGGATTGCCTGGCCCCGTTGGAATTGCCTCAAGACCTGGAAACATTCATTTCCATGGCCACTCGAGTGGATAATCGCTTTACTTTCTCTCATATCAGGTTTTGTTATGTTTGTTTATTTTGTTAGGCTTAAGTTTTTATTAAGTCCTCTTTTTGTTACGCTAGTTTTTTCCTCCTTGTGAGCACCTTTTGTTATTTCCACCACCTACTCTGTTAAGAGGGATTACCTGAACTGTATAAATAAATATACATTTTTTTATATTCAAGACTTTGTCTCTGGGTCGTGCGTTTGGGTTCATCAGTTTGTGTCGAGGTCCTGACACCCCTGTATGTATCAGCTACTATTGAATACATACATATAGTACCTAATCCCTAACTTTTTAATAGTATAAACTATATGTTAATAATATTAGGGATTCATCACATCTGAAGGAACTTCAACGGTGGCCGACAGGTGCAAACGCGCTACAACGTCCCAGAACATTTCCAATAGGAGAAACGAGTGCAGCTTCAGAAACGAATGAAGAAACATCTTCAGTTGACAACACATGCAGCATTTAGAAAACATTCACCAGCTTGAAAAACTAAAAGCGCTGTGAAAGCAAAACGCTGCAAATACAAAATGCACAAAAGTGACAGTTGGTCAATTTTATAACCCTGGTTTCGGTTGTGTTTTGAGCTTCATGCAGCGTTTTTTATTTGCAGTGCTTTACGTTTTTATTGTTTCATCAAGTTGGTGAGGATGTTTCTTCATTTGCATGTGTTTTGGAAGCTGCAGCGCGTTACTCCTAATGGAAATGTGCTGGGCTGTTGTGGCCCTTTTGCACCGGCCACCTTACAGAAGGTCTGATATTGATTAACTTCAAACCTGCTGATCCTGCTCAGGGCTGCAGGGTGCTTGGCATAGAACCAGTCAATCAAAGTTAGACTTAGTAACTAACAACTGATTTTCATATCTTCAAGAGGGAAGAATAGTTTTCAATTTTTTTTTTGATGAAATGAGAAGTCCTGTATATTTCAGTGTATAGTTTATTATCCATAAATGTGTCTGTGCTTACTTTGCACTCACCACCTCTGTCATAGAGATTCTGAAAAAAGACAAGGTTTTTTTTGTGTGTGTGTTAATGCCAGTGAACCATGCAGTATACTTTGACTAACCATGGACACACTCTTGTGGCTTGCAACAAAAATAAATAGTAAAAGGAACTCCAAGATTCATACATTTTTACATCTGGACCTATTTTACCTGGGGCTGGGCTGTTTGGGATTACTTCTAGCTGATATTTTGGAACATCAGGGCGACAATGTTGATCAAATATGCACATTTGTTTGTTGAATTCAGTTAAAGAAATGAGATAAAAAAAGGTCTTCAGTATTCAGAGTCTTAGTCAGAAGTTGTATTCATGATAATAAACCCTAAGAAACATAATTAAGGGGACTCTTCACAGACACACAGCAGCTGACTGTTGGCCTAACTGTTGGTGCAGGATATGTATGTGTGTGTGTGTGTGTGTGATTATGTTTTTGTTCAAATCCAGTGGGTTTTCAGTGCAAGTTTCAGTAATTTGTCAGACTTATGTCTGAAACACATATCCATAGATCCATCATACCCTAAGGTTTCACACACACACACACACACACACACACACACACACACACACACACACACACACACACACACACACACACACACACACACACACACACACACACAGCAGTGTTGTGTCTCAGTGAGGGAGTGTGTGTCTGTGGAAAGCTCTTTTCAACACAGTTCATGTATGGTGAAAGAGAGTCAGTGTGCTGCAGAAACACTGCTCATTCATTTGTGTCAGAGCAACCTAGCAGACACACACATGCAAACACACACGTACACACTGACTGCAGCCCGAAAACCCACCTCACACACCTCCAACCTGGACCAGCATGCACTGGGGTGACTAAAAATAGCTCAGCGGGTCCACTGTGGGCTTCCTTTGTGTGACGTTGTTTGGGACGTTATTAAAAATAGGGGAGGTGTAATCAGCCCCCCAACACCCCATCCCCACACTATGACTGTCAATCATCCACAAAACTACACCACCAGGGATTAACTGACACACTTTTATTCACTTTTACAAACATTGCACATTTTAAACATTTTGACCATTTGAAAGGTCTATTTTTCCTCTTTAGTGCATCATGCATCAATAAGATCTGTTTTCCACTACACACAGAACTTTTGCTAGACAGTGGCCAGGATTATGGTAGATGCTGAAATAACGTGTAGAAAGGTAATAAAGTCTGCCTCAGTAATGCCAGTTACAGTTTGTGCCCAAGAAGGTCTAGTAGTGGCACCTCTCCAGTTACAGGTCATGGGAATTGAACCAATGACCCCCCGGTTCCCAAGCCAAGTCCCAATGCAGCAGTAGCAAAATACTAAAATACTGTATGTTGAACTGAGCAATGGGAATGTGTTTAATTACCTATATGTATCTTTTCATCTGTAAAACGAGATTGCAATACTCCTAATAGTGACAGTGTAAAAAGCAGACTTTACGTTTCTCTCTGCACAAACCCAGCTCTCTGTGTGCTTCCTCCCCTCTCCCTCTGAGCTGGAGCTGGAGGACTTGTTTTGGAGCGACACAACAGAGTCTCTGTGCAGCGCTGCAGGAGTGGAGGAGGTGAGAAGGGAACCAGACACCAGGATCTCTCTGTGTCAAGTGGTGAGATTCACCGAGCCAGCCCTGAATCAAGCAGTTCCACTGTTTCTGCCACTACAGAAGGTACAGGACAGCGCAGTTATAATAAGCTTCAACCTTTAAACATCTAATCTGATTTTAGAACAGAAAGGGGGATATCTTTTTGAAACTGCAGCAAATAGTTATTGGTATTTTAGATATGTCATGCATTGTAAATTATTGTTAAAGTTTTCAAATAAATAGAAATTGTAATGCTAAAGTAAAATAAGTCTTTAAGCATTCAGAAAAAAACTTCAGTCTTACAGGTAGAGTCTTGAGAAGCTAGAAGCAGACAAACACATGTACATTTGACCTAGGCTGCACACTTTTGGCCAAGAAGCACAAACTGGATTAAAAGAAATGTGACAAGAAATATCAAGTCATTGTGAGCCATCTTATACTCAGACTGTTTGTGGTCAATAAACATTAAGGTTAAGTCTGCACAGCCACTCCTGCACTCCATGCTGTACAACTGAAATGAAATGCATTGTGACTTTTCACTGCATCATTAAACGTCAGGGACTCCAGCAGAAATGATTGTTCATTAATACTAATAAGTGTTTTTGCTCTTGCTACAAAACCTTAAATGTTTAATTCTGATGTCATCTCCTTTTAACTTAGCATCTAGAGCAGTGGTAACCAACCTTTTCAAGCCCAAGATCACTTTTTATTCCAAGCCGAGATCTACCAATCCGATATCTTACAAAAAACCCACTGTTAGGGTTCGGAAAAGGTAGGACCCAAATGCAGAATACAAATAAGGTAAAAAGGTCTAGGAACAAAAAGCGAGCTTTATTTTAAAAGCTGACGAACAAAAACATGGCATGAAACACACAGGTAGCACAAGGTAGCAACCACACAAAAACTGACCGTGACCAACATGGAGAGAGACAGGAAATACAAACAATGAACCGACAGAGGAACACAGGGAAAGACAAGACTAAATACAGAGAGGGGTAATCACGAGACGAGAAACAGCCGGGCAGGGGAGGAGAAACACAAGGGCAACAGGTGAACACAATCAGACAATCAGACACACCAGGGAAACTAACGACAGGGAGGAAAACACAGGGAGAAGGACCAGACAAGAGACAGGGAGGAAAACACAGGGAGAAGGACCAGACAAGAGACAGGGAGGAAAACACAGGGAGAAGGACCAGACAAGAGACAGGGAGGAACACACAGGGAGAAGGACCAGACAAGAGACAGGGAGGAAAACACAGGGAGAAGGACCAGACAAGAGACAGGGAGGAAAACACAGGGAGAAGGACCAGACAAGAGACAGGGAGGAAACACACAGGGAGAAGGACCAGACAAGAGACAGGGAGGAAAACACAGGGAGAAGGACCAGACAAGAGACAGGGAGGAAACACAGGGAGAAGGACCAGACAAGAGACAGGGAGGAAACACAGGGAGAAGGACCAGACAAGAGACAGGGAGACAGAACAATCAAAACAAACCCCAAAACCTAACACACAAAACCCAAATCATGACATAACCCCCTCCTCAAGGGACAGATTCAAGACGTCCCTACACAAAGTCCAATATTTCCAAAAGGGTGGGTGGAGGGGGTCCGGAGGACGGGTTTGGGCTGACAGCCCGGAGGCACGGCAGAGAACCAGGAAGGGGTCTCGGGCGGACGACCCGGGGGCAAGGCAGAGGAACAGGAGGTGGTCTCGGGCGGACGGCCCGGGGGCAAGGCAGAGGAACAGGTGGTGGTCTCGGGTGGACGGCCCGGGGGCAAGGCAGAGGACCAGGAGGTGGTCTTGGGTGGACGGCCCGGGGGCAAGGCAGAGGAACAGGAGGTGGTCTTGGGCGGACGGCCCGGGGGCAAGGCAGAGGACCAGGAAAGAGTCTCGGGCGGACGGCCCGGTGGCAAGGCAGAGGCAGAGAAGCGGCTAAGGCCGCGGCGGGCATAGTCAGGGAGCCGGGCACAAGGAAGGACCGGGTTCGTGGCCGACTGGGCCACTGGCGGAATAGGAACCAGCGTTGTCGCGGTAGGACCCCTGGACGGGACATGGGCTGGTGTCAGTGGGACCCCGGACGGAGCAAGAGCTGGTGTCGACGGGACCTCCAACATGACAGGACATGGTGTTGGCAGGAAAGCCGGCGGAGCAGGTGTCGGCGGGACCCCCAACAGGACAGGATCAGGTGTTGGCAGGAAATCCGGTGGAACCTCCAACGAAACAGGACATGGAGTTGGCAGGAACCTCAGCGGAACCCCCAACGACACAGGACATGGAGTTGGCAGGACCCTCAGCGGAACCCCCAACGACACAGGACAAGGAGTTGGCAGGACCCCCAACGATACTGGACATGGAGTCGGCAGGACCCTCAGCGGAACCCCCGACGCCACAGGACATGGAGTTGGCAGGACCCCCGGCAGAACAGTAGTCGGCGGAACCTCCAACGGCACAGGACATAGGGTTGGCAGGACCCCCGGCAGAAGAGTAGTCGGCGGGGCCTCCCACGGCACAGGACATAGGGTTGGCAGGACCCCCGGCAGAAGAGTAGTCGGCGGGACCTCCAACGGCACAGGACATAGGGTTGGCAGGCCCCCCGGCAGAAGAGTAGTCGGCGGGGCCTCCCACGGCACAGGACATAGGGTTGGCAGGACCCCCGGCAGAAGAGTAGTCGGCGGGACCTCCAACGGCACAGGACATAGGGTTGGCAGGACCCCCGACAGAAGAGTAGTCGGCGGGACCCCCAACGGGACAGGACATGGAGTTGGCAGGACCCCCGGCAGAACAGTAGTCAGCGGAACCCCCAACAGAACAGGACATGGAGTTGGCAGGACCTCCGACGAAACAGGTGTCGGCTGGACCCCCAACGGCACAGGACATAGGGTTGGCAGGACCCCCGGCAGAAGAGTAGTCGGCGGGGCCCCCAACGGGACAGGACATGGAGTTGGCAGGACCTCCGACGAAACAGGTGTCGGCTGGACCCCCAACGGCACAGGACATAGGGTTGGCAGGACCCCCGGCAGAAGAGTAGTCGGCGGGGCCCCCAACGGGACAGGACATGGAGTTGGCAGGACCCCCAGCGGAACCTCCAACGGACCAGGACATTGGGTAGGGACTTGAGAGGGGACTCGAGAGGTGACTTGAAAGGGGACTTGAGACGGAACTCGAGAGGAAACTCGAGAGGGAACTCGAGAGGAGACTTGAGAGGTGACTTGAGAGGGAACTCGAGAGGAGACTCGAGAGGGGACTGGAGAAGGAACTTGAGAGGGAACTCGAGAAGGGACTTGAGAAGTCACAGTCTGCTCCATAACTCACCTGTCATTCACCTAGTAGTTTCGATTCACCTCACTCACCTGTTAACCACACACTTCTTTGCTCACTCACTTTCTCTACTGCACCCATTAGTCACACTGCCAGTATTTAAACCCTCACCGGACACACACCCGTTGCCAGATCGTACTTCGCCTTCATGCAAGTGTTTCCCGCATTTGTTCCCAGATTGATAACCCGGTTTCGTCCCCGTCTGTCATTGACCTGGCTGCTCTGCCTGCTCCCTGATCCTGCCTGTCCTTGGACTATTCTGCCTTTCCTGCTGTTTGACCCTGCCTCTACCTGCGTCGCCTGCCTCGCCTGCTCCCTGACCCTCTGCCCGGCCCTGACTCACCGTCTGCCTGCTGTCCTCTGATTCGTTTGCCTGGACATCATCCGGCTGTTACTGCTCTGCTGGATCACCCTTTGCTTACCAATACTCCTTGGTTTTTCGAGTGCTGCATTTGGGTCCTTCATCAGATTGTGAAACATTTATATTTTGTAAACTATCCTATGAAATAAACATATTACTTCTATCAACTAACTCCCTCCTGCCTCCTGGTTCTCACTCGCCCTGTGGTGGGCATTGTATTCGCAATGTGTAAACTAGTTTATGAGCAAATGTCAAATCTGTGACAGAATGCACCCCTACAGTGTTTATACTGCAAATTGTGGTCCTAACCAAGATTGACATACTATATTTTCACCCAAAATATTTCAGTTACAAGAAAAAATTGTGCAAGGAAAATAGTTTTTCTCTAACATCACTGTGGTCGAAGAAGCATATACAACATTTTGTTCGACAAAATATCATGCTGAAAGACATTTTAGCTACCAACGGTTTGCTAGAGTTTCTTATTCAGGCCTGAGTTTTATTTTGTTAGCTGTAACATAGACTGTTTTCTTTAACGCAAGTTTTCCATCTGCAGCATGATCTAGAGCTCTGCTGTGAGACCAAGAGAAGAACTCCCTGACAGCTGGGGAAAAGAAGAACTCGATAAAAAAACGCTATGTGTGTGTGTGTGATGGTGATCGACATCAGAACAGAGAGGGAAAAAGGGAAAATAAAGAGCTGTAAGTAAAAAAAAAAAAAAAGAAGAACATCTGCGTCCACATCCGACATCAGAATGCTGTCAACAAGAGTGACAATTGATGACAGCGCTGTTTGCAGCCATGCATTACACCAGAGCTGTACAGGTTAGCGACTTCTGGCCTGGCCACAGGAATTATAAAAATGTATAGAGTGGTGACAGTGTTTACATACACCAATGGGCCTCAATTATAAACAAGGTTTGGGATGAGGGCCCCTATGGTCAAACAAACACTTCTCTCAAGCTGCCTTCACAGGATCAGTAGAGGAATGGTTCTGGGCTGACATGGTCGTTGTGCTTCTATATTGAACTTCAGTAAAAGTAGAAGTACCAGAGTGTAGGAATACTCTGTTACAAGTCCTGCACTCAAAATGTTACTCAAGTAAAAGTAGAAAAGTATTAGCATCAAAATATAGTTAAAGTAGCGACAGTAAAAGTAGTCATTGTGCAGATTGGTCCATTTCAGAATAATATATGATATGTTTTATAATGATTGATCATTAAAGTGTTCTCAAAGCTGGTAAAGGTGCAGCTAGTTTGAATGACTTTGTATACTGCAGGGTAGCTGGTGAATTTACTCCAGGTGGAACTAAAGTCTGATTTAAGAGTTGAATATATTTCACATCATTCATCCACATCTTTGAAGTAACTAAAGGTATTAAATACATGTAGTGGAGTAAAAGTACACCATTTACCTCTGAATTGTAGTAGAGTAGAAGTACAAACTAGCAACAATTCAAGTACCTCAAAATTGTACTTAAGTACAGTACTTGAGTAAATGTTCTTAGTTACTTTCCACCACTGGACACAAAACTGAACCAGCTGTTTTCACTGAAAGGCTTTGCGCCCAATCTCACGGTGAGCAAAGACAGAATTGCCAATCATGTGAAGGCAGCTTTAAGCTGAGCAAAAATATCCCCACTGGTTGAATAAAACCTCCGAGGGCAAAACCATCTGACTCCAGCTTGTGGAGAAGCCCATATTTTTTAGTTTTTTACTGATACAATCAACACTTTACCTGCCCAACAGAAGAAAAAAAGCAACTTGAGAGCGACTGACCGCTTAAGTTTGCTTTAAATCACCTAATTTCTACAAAGTGTCAACCAAACACATCTTAAAGCAAGTATTTTGACTGTTGTAAATACATGGCCAAATCATTAAAGTGTGATCAAAACGCTTTTGATGTAGTTGATTAGACAAACTCTTAATTTAGGATAGTGAGGTCTTAATGCTCTCTCTGGAAGAAAGAGCAGCTCATTGTTGTCAAGGATGAGCTTAAGGTGTGTGGAGAGGTCCACTGTGCAGAACTCTGCTGAAAGGTCCAGCAGGAGGACAATGAAGGAGAGGAAGGCTGCCTCTGTGAAAACCAGGGGGGGAGGAGGTTGTTGAGTGAATACAACATGAGCAAATGCTTTAACAGGTCTTTAATTCTTTATATTCAAACGGTTAAATCTGGGTTTATTTAGAGAAGGTTCCTCTGGCTTCTAGCATGTTAGAACTAAAAACCTAGTTACCTCTTAAAGTACAGGTACAGTAAAATTAAGAATCATAGCCACCCTTTGGTTGGTTTGTGTAAAATATATAACCACAAAGAGCTGACAGCAAAGACTATTTGACCTTTCAAGATCTTGATTAGCTTGATGGCGTTTCCATGCAGCTGGTGCAAAACTGGAAGAAAACAAACATTCCAAGATGTTAAGAAGATGAATAAGAATCGGCATTTAGACAAAAAATACAAACAAAAAAGTCTAACTCGAAACGAAAATGTGTCTAACCTGGTGATGACCGAAGCAAGAATTGTCAGAAAATTCTCAAATCCCATTACATGCTTGTAACCATGCAACAATGAACTGTTAGCAGGCATAAGGACAGCTATTAAGCAACGTTAAGCAGAATATATTCCAAACTTCTCGACCCACGTTGAGCTTCAGCATAGAATGAACTCAGCGCCATGCTTCTGTGTTGTCCCTAACCATTGATTCGTCTCATGTTTATGGTTCTTTAATGCCAGCAGGGAGACTTGAATCACAAAAAGACATAAAGCTTTCAGATCTGCTGAAGAGGCCATCAGAATCTGGCTTTAAACCAAAGGAAAACATTGACCTGATGCCAGAATCATCACTCAAGCCTCAAGAGGGAACATTTTACCTGAAATTGCATTTCATACTTTTATTCTGCTGGCAGATGTTAACATTGTATAATACCGTACGGACATCAACCATCCACTGAGGAACACTCCGGCCCCCGGCTGGGGACCCTCTCAGATGGCTTTCCCGTGTGCTGGACCTGATTTGGTGAAAAGGGGCACCCTAACTGAAAGTGTGCCAAACAAAAACAGGTCTTGTTGATCCAGTCATCCGAGCCAGCTGGATAACACATTAAGAAGCGGCTATGCTAGCTGCGCTGCACTGGGACCGGCTGTGCACGTGGCCAACTGAAACCACAGGAATAACAACAGAAGCCAACACCAATAGATATTACATCACCTATGTGGAAGTGATTTACCTGACGGAGGCACTAACATATTCATTATCCAGTCATTTTGGATTAAATAATTAGCACTATGCTAGGTCAGTAGTTCAGGCTGGGGTTGAGTTGTGAATGCTTGGTTATAACTTGACACTATGACATAATATAGCCATGAAAAGTTGATTATATATGAATGTTAGCTCACCTGTGTTTTTTCTTTGACACAAGAGGACTATTCTCTTTGAATGTCTGGGCAAACATATTGGGGTCAAAGGTCAGATTAAGGATGGTTCCTGGAACAGACCCATGCTGACTTCTCACTGACATGGCCCAGCATCTTGCTATCTATCTGTATTGCAATCACTTCATCCTTCTCTCTTTATACATGTATGGTTGGTTCACCTATGTTGCAATATCTTAATAATGATCTTATTATGTTGGTCATTTTGTGTCCAGGTTTCTAAATCTATATGCCTCTGAGATTACTGAGAAATGAATGAAAAATATCAATTACAATGTGTCCCAGTTTCTCTTAAAATCCACCAACCTTCTTTTGAACAGTTACGAGAAGGTCCAACACAGGCACAGATACCAACTGTTCCTGGAGGTGGTGCGGGTTATTGTGGGTTTTGTATGCATTGGCCTGTGTTGCAGGGTCTCTCTCGCCAGCTGTGTTTGTATTGGAAAGTCAACTATGAAACTAGAGTATCTAGCATGCATACCTTTGTTTCAACACTTGCTGTTTGAAGGGGCAACCAGTTTTTCTGGATATTGCTTTTTCCAACACTCAGTCCTTATCTTCCCCTGATCTGCACTCTTTCAGGGTGTTGAGGCTGCCACTAAGCCATCATGTTCAACTTTGTGGCTGCTCCTGTAGCTTGGAATTTCTCTTCTTTTTTAGATTTTTGAAAGGACAAGGGTGCATGTAATAAAGGCCACATATCTGGATCAGGGTTCCGCTAGGATTTTTTCTTGCCGGTCAAGTGTCCGGAAAGAATTTATTTTACCGGACAAATTCTAAACTTACCGGTCATGTTTCAATAATAATAAGAATTGTGTAGCAGGGTCTCCGTCAGCAGGTAATTACCGGACTATGACCGGTAATATATGCTGATGTTTAAAACTCAGTTAAGGGGGCTCATTAACTGAGTTTATATTGCTTCAGTTTATAATCGTAACAGATCGAAAAGTTCAGATTCATTTTTCAATAAATGACGCGCTTCCACAAACAACATAATTATGACATTCAAACAAACTACTTAACTTTGAATAATAACACGGCAAACACGGGAGAAATAAACGGAGCCTCTCTTTTCCTCTCTCCCTCTTCTTTATCAGATTCATGCAGCTCGCTAATCCAGTAATGAGTGACCCGACAGTGAAGAATAAACATATGTATAATTCGTTTAGGTTGTTCCAGAGGTAGATCAAATAGTTCAGTGTGTTAGGTCTAACTTGAGGTGTGTGTTTTGCTCACCGGTCCATCACAGCGGGCGGAGCTGCAGGTGATCAGAGCTGCGTGTCTCCGTCAGACTCAGCAGCTGATCTGATCTCTGATCTCTCTCTCGCTTAAGGGTATACTTCACTCGCGTTTATGTCCATATCGATCAGATCCTGCTCTCCTGATCGGCCTTTATAGAGAGCACCGATCAAACTATTAAGAGTGAATATCGGCCGATAACGATCGGTGGTCGATCGATCGGAGCATCCCTAATTATTACCGGACATTTTGACCGGCAGGTTTTGAATTTACCGGTTTTTTATAAATGTTACCAGCTAAAAAACGATAAATAACGGCTAACGGAAACCCTGATCCTGGAGGCCTGATTCTGATGGCACTGATGGAACTAAGGGAGTGTATGAAAGTTATTGCCATGAGGACGGACACTAAACCTTACGTCATCATTTACATTTATATTGGAATACTGAATGGATACATGCGTTTTTTCCAATAATATCTAAACATTACTATATACAGCTATTAGTAGTTTAAGATGATCATGCACAATGAAATATGTACTAAATATTCCGTTACATTTCTGCAAAAAAAAATTGGGAAATACTACACACTAGCTCTTCAAATCTGAATACAAACCTTAATGTATGATATTTATTTATATTTGTGCATAATCATCTGAAACAATCAATAGCTGTGATTTCCTGCGAAACACACTCTCTGTAATGATTTGGTTCAGCGAACCATCTAGCAAGCTAATGGGGGCAAACTTCTCTTCCGGTGGGGGCACACTAACGTGTGCAATTTGAAACAACGCTAAATATTGGAAATTCACGCACTGCATACGTGTTGAGAGAGCACCACAGGGCAGTGTACTAAGGGGACGTATTCAAATTGAGACACTGTAGTTTGTCATGCTTGTTAAACTTAACATCAACCAATGCTTGGATTTCCATCTTTCCAAAGTAGTGTTATGCTAAGGCTGGCCTCTGAGGGGGGTCAATATACTGAAAGATACCACAGCGCTACAATGGTTTTGCAAAAGGCGCCATTTTCTGCAGTCTTGTAATGGAAAGGGGTGAGCGGAGGGTTATTCAGTTGCTGCATTGTGCAACTGCAACACTACAAGCCGCCAAATCCTGCATCATGTCCCTTTCAGCCTCGATACATTTACAGCTTTTACCTATAAATCTAATTTCGAAAATATAATGAGTTAAATAAACAAATGCCAAATTGTGATGGAGCATTCTGTGTTCCAGTCAGACCGTTTTTCTTATTTCTTAAAGGTATAATCACTACTTAAATGAGCAAAATAGGCCAAGGCATCATCTTTGAGGATGCTGAGGGTCTTCACCCCACATTTAAAGAAATGGAAAAAATAGTATATACATATATACTTCTTTAAAACAATAAATCACAGATGAGAAACTGATCAATTATCTCACAATATCTTGACTACTCTCCAGCAAAAGTAAAAATAAACAAACATTTCCTCCATTTGACCCTGTAATCATTTCCACACAGTCCCTTCCACTTCCACTGTGCTTCCTGAAAGCTGTTTAAACTGTATCTGAACATATTGAAGCTGTCCAACCCCGTGCTCTGTGGTGACAGGTGAGAACAATCAGAGCCCAGCAGACAGTGATTCTATCTGCAGAGAATAGCGTGCTTGAACTCAGCCGAGCAGGAACAAACAGGGCCTATTCTCTGAGCCGGGACATGTCTGACATGCACACAAAGCATTCGGCAGTCAGTTAGGATTGTGGGCCAGTGATGGAGACGATAAATCATATATCATTTCAAGATCATGTTACATCCATCCACGCAAGCATCAGCCTCTGAAATGCTGATCAAGTTAACATATTCTATCGCAGAAATGCTCAGAAGAGGTACCTTTCTGAACAATGCTTTGCTTTGTCTCACAGTTTGTAAGTTATTGTTGAGCTAAAATGAATGGTAGACATGAAGTGTTAGCAGAACAGCAGTCAGGCCAATACAAACCGGGAGCTCGCTGCTGTTGTTTTTCCTAATCGCTCTTCATTGGGAGCGCCTGCTGCTCACTATTACTTTAACACCCACCAGACATTTTATTTGGAGCAGATCTGCAGAAAGGTCAAAAAATGGATCAGCTGACTCACTAGATTGGTCAAAGGGAAATAGGTTGTTTCCAGATGGTCGGCTTGAATGGATGTGTTTCTGGAGGAGATGGTGTTCAACATTCAAATAATCTTTTAAATATTTTCTTACCAAGATGTAGATTCTTCAAAATATACAAGTTTTCATTCTGGTGTTTAGTATAGCAGGAGTTCTATTCCGCCTGAGAAACTCAAATAAACTGATACCAATAGTAATGAGTAGGTGATTGTGTTTATCTGTTCAAATGGGATTATTGCAGCAGGCTTGGTATCTCGCAAGTGAAGTGTGGCTATGATTAACTAGCCAGGAATTGAAGCACAGCTCTGTAACATTTATTTTCTGAATCAAGTCGATGATTTTCTATTAACAATGTGGACTTTAATTTAGTGTCAAACCAACAGACTGTGGGCTTTTTAACATCTTTCAGCACATAGTTTGGGTTTTATGGCTCTCAGTTTCATATAGAACTCATCTTCTCCAGTAAACCAGGCAGCTGTTTGAAGTGCAAAGTTTCAAAAGTTTAGTAACCTGCCAAATTATATGTGCTTAGACTTGGATATTATTTCATGGCGTGTTTGACGTTGCAAATTACATTCAATACAACGATGCAATTTGAGTGTTGCTTAGTGGTGGAAGCCTATCAGCATTGACATTCTCCTTGCAACACGGACCATCTGTGGTCACCTGTCATCAAGTCACACAGTGAAGATATCCATACCGGATATATGCCTAAATGTTAGAGATGGCAAATCCGGATCCTTTTACGGACTCGGAGTCTTCTGAGTCAGTCATTGAAGAGATCCAGATCATACGAGTCCTTTGAGTCATACAGTATGAGTCAGCATCACCAAGAGCGTAGAAATCCTACCGGTGAAACCGAAAAGTTGTTGCATTTCACGAGCATATTAAACTAACGTTACATTAACCTCCGCTACACAGTGTCTTTTGCTTTAATAAAAAATGTTGATCACAAAGAAAAGGGTTATTTTGCGATTTGGCGAATCTGAGTCTGCTGTTGACTCGTGCATGACGACGAGTCTGCACGCAATTTATAGTTTTCATTTGTACGTCACCAGGTGTAGGACTCAAAGGACTCGTGTTAATCGAGAGGGGGGACTCGTCACGACCAGCTCATTACTAGGATCCGGGTTAATGATCCGGATGAATCAGGACTCACCCATCTCTACTAAATGTAGATGATGTTATATTGAAGGTTGATGGAGCATCTACAATGCTGGCTTCAATCCAAACTCCAAATGTTGTTTGTTTTTTGACTTGCGGACAGAAACACCTAAGAAAGAATCATTTCAGATAGTTTACAAATCTGCATCATTATGAAGTTATTTTGGCATCCTTTTATCTGTTTAGTGCAATAAATCACAACAACATCTGTATATTTGAGGTTTAATCCTCGGTAGTAAACTAGATTACATCCACAAAAAGTAATGAAAATGTGCACGGTGTGAACACAGCAGAAGAAGATTATTGTATTTTAACTTGTCGGGTTGTCAGAGACATAACCCCAAATTAATGCAAATGTTGCTGCATGCTTACAATGATGTGTAGGATTGACTAAAGTTCCATGAATATGCCTTTGTTTATACAATTAAAACAATAAAACGTAGCTGAAGCTGAATAGATGCATCACAGTGATTTAGCATAGGTTTGCTATAGCTGAGGTGATTTGGGCAACAGTTTGGTCAATGTTGTGTAAATGAAATGGTTTTTTTTATGACACATGGTTAGTGAACCGTTTAGTTATTCCGCCATGTACAGTAATGCTAGAAAACTCCATGATCCAAACGGTTTATTAGATTATAGATGGTTCCTTTCATTCTGAACATCATTAGATGGAAGGGTTTGAAGAGCTTGATCAAATTGAAAAACAGAGGGGCAATGCTGAATCAGAAGACAAGTTCGACAAGGTCCATCCGAGGGAATGTATATGATCTCTTGTAGCAGGGCTTCTTGTACTCCCAACAACACAAATTCCTGGAGAAATTAATGAGGAGCATTTAGTTTTTTGAACAACCTTTTTTTTATTGAAACTAATTAATCTCAACAATCAATTCTAGACATAGCTGACATTCCCTTTCTATCCACGGATCAAAGTGTATCTTCACTGACGGGCGGAGGACTGTACAGCAGCTCAGCAGACTCCACCTGCCCTGTCACTGGCTCAGGAATGTCTGACACAATACCAGCGCCACAGATCATGAGGGTGATCTGTAATCTTCATGTCAACACTGCAGCACTGACTCTTTTACACTCTGGGCTCATTGGACCGTATTGCTTTAACTTTAGGAGTGCTTGGAAATGTTGACATTCTCAATCCAATGCTGCCAAAAGAGTTACAGCTTTTACACTGGCAGGAAGCTTTTATGAATGAGTGCAAATGTTTCGGCAGTTCATACTTGGCACATACTTCTCCTAAATGAGAAGGCAATGACAATTTTGTCAAAAGAGTAAAAATATATATACTTTGGACATGAAAAGTGGTTTAAGCTTTAAGTTTCAGCATGTCATGGAAACGTTTGCCTGACAACTTTGTGGTCTGCTACTGCCTGGCAACCATCACATTCTCCACATTTGTAGACTCTACAAATGTTAATACTTGTGTGAGCGGCCGTGCGTAAATGGCACTGGGCTCTGAGGCGGCACTTTACAGAGGCTGCAGATTTGTCATCAGGCTGCTTCCTTCCGATGCTGCAGAGATTTCTTGAGCATTTCACACTAAAGCAGCTGTGGGCAGCAGATACTGTAATATTGTTTCACACTCATAAGCTTTGCTGATTTGGGCTGGAGAAGACCTACGTCAGGCTGTGCTCCGGTAGTTTCAAATGGCACAACAGCTCTGAACATGTTAGCTCTACATGTCTTAATCGTTTCTAGATATTCTAGTCTTAATATGAAATGTATTTGCGCAGCAGATATAAAATCAGACAATTGCAGCCTGGTAAAACGAGGGAGAAAAACAAATAATTTCATCTTTAGTCCCCTGTGTGGTGACGTATCTATTTGCAATGCTCATACAACATGGCAACAATAATATATTTCAAAAACGTTTGATGATTCAATAGGAGAAAGGCTGTGCAAACGTTTAGTTTAACATTTCTGAACATTTGTAATAATACTATCACATGTCTCAATTGTTTCACATCTCTGCTGTTCTCTCTCAGTACCAGTCTCTACAGGAGAAGACGGCAGGGTTTGCTTGAAAAATATCAATAATTTCGTCATAGTCCAGAGTTACTCCAAGATCTCTATCAAAGTTAAGAGACAGAGCGGTAACACTTTACAATAAGGTACACAAAATGTGCTTAGTTACTGAGTAGTGAATAAGGAACGACTAGATAGTTAATGGTTAGTTAATGAGGAGTTCCTGAGTGACTGCGATTGAAGAACTGATGGTTAGTTACTGGTAAACAGACTGGGGGGTACTGTATTAATGAATGGTTCGTTAATGGTTAGTTAATGAGTTACTTTGATTGAAGAACTGATGGATTGTTACTGGTAAACAGACTGGGGGGTACTGTATTAATGAATCATTCGTTAATGGTTAGTTAATGAGGAGTTCCTGGGTGACTTTGATTGAAGCAATGGTCCGCTGCAGCAGGGCACTTTTAAACCGGCCATCTTCGGCTGGCTTGGGTCCCACACTGGATCGACTGGTGGATGTGGATCCGACTCACGTTTTACTGCTTGAGTCATCATTACTTACCTTACCATTACTTAGGCAGTTTGGGTACGGTAAACTCAAGTAACGCATACAAAAAGAGTAGTTACCCATTACCTAATGATTACCTTACCATTACTTAAGCAGTTTGTGTCCCCTCAAGTAAAGTAATGCATCAAAAACAGTAGTTACCCATTACCTAATGATTACCTTACGTTACTTAAGCAGTTTGTGTCCCCTCAAGTAAAGTAATGAACCAAAAACAGTAGTTAACAATGAACTCATCATTTCTTCAGCATTATCTTATCATTAGTTAAGCATTTTAACAAACAAAAACTGTTGAAGACAATGAAGGATCTACAGCCACTACATTTGAATTGAAACAACTTTTTAAACGTTTTGAAAAAAGTAATATATGATTATATACTGTTTACATGAGGAACATTACAAAAAATGAAAAATGAAAATATAAACAACCTTTTATAAAATAAAACAAAACCCAAAGCTGCACTCTTCTGCACTTTAATTATGGGCAAATAAAAAAAACAGCTGGACAAGAGAGCATCAATGTTTTAACGGGTCACAACTGCAGGTGACTATCAATAGATTTTGTGAAAGAATGGACAGCAAAGCATCTCCTATGTCATCTGGCATTTATTCTGAGGACAACAAACACACAATGTCCTTTAACATCCACGTTGCACGTCACATCACCACATCACTGCTCACGTCACTGTCATAGTATATATATACACATATTACAGAAATGCAGAATAACTATGAAATTGCCAAGATAACATTACCGTATTATCCGGACTACAAGTCGCACCGGAGTATAAGTCGCTCTTGTCAAAATACATGTCATTAAGAGAAGAATAACATATATAAGTCGCTTCGGTGTAGGCTATAAGTCACATTTATCCACTGAAGTCTTCATCCTCTGTGTTGCTGTGAAGGTCTCACTATCACCGAGCTAGCTATCCATCCAATTAAACACTTTCAAAGAAACTCCAGCACAGATGTCAGCTTTACTGAAGTTTAATTAATTGGTGAAACTGTAAACACAATACAGACATGGCACACTGTTATTAACTGCCCGACTGACTGAGCTGAATAAACAAAATAATCCGCACAATGAGCTACGGCACATAATACTGATACGCTAATTAGCCTAGCCGCTAATTAGCTTAGCCACTCGGAATTCTCACTGTATGTATACAGTCGCTGTTAAACACTTCCGCCAACTCCGGTGTCGATGAAGCAGCATGTCCTGCTCCGGGCTGTGCTCAGACTCTCCATTAGAATCAGCTCCGATTAGACCTTTCTGAATCCCGATTCCCGACAGGATGGTGTCGGTCGTCACTGAAGCCCATGCTGTGTCGATTCATCGCACAACTAGAGATGGGTGAGTCCTGATTCATCCGGATCATTAACCCGGATCCTAGTAATGAGCTGGTCGTGACGAGTCTCCCCTCTCGATTAACCCGAGTCCTTTGAGTCCTACACCTGGTGACGTACAATTTAAAACTATAAATTGCGTCACTCGCTACCCTCCTTATAACATGTAAAATCACATTACAACGTACCCCAGTCCATCTGCCTAGCCTTTAGCAAGTAGGATAGCTGCCAGAAGTTATCGTTTGGCTCAGGGGAGTGGACGCGGATCAGTCAAACTTCCTGCAGACTCAGAGCCGTAACCGTAGCAGATCCAGAGATCCAGAGATCCAGGCAGACTCATCATGGACAAGTCAACAGCAGACTCAGATTCGCAAATCCTGACTCACTGAATCATGGGAACTTCCTTCACTTCCTGCAGACTCGTGGGGACTCAGAGCCGTAACCGTAGCAGATCCAGAGATCCAGAGATCCAGGCAGACTCATCATGCACGAGTCAACAGCAGACTCAGATTCGCAAATCCTGACTCACTGAATCATGGGAACTTCCTTCACTTCCTGCAGACTCGTGGGGACTCAGAGCCGTAACCGTAGGCTATAGCAGATCCAGAGATCCAGACTCGTCATGCACGAGCATAGCCGCGGGAACTGGGAAGTCATTTTACTTAGGGGGTGCGGACAAAAGTGGGGAGAGATTTCAACAACAGTAACATGAAGTTTGTCAAATGTACACCACTCGCAGCCCCGCCTCCAGCACCCCTACTTCCCGCGCCTATTGTGCACGAGTAAACAGCAGACTCAGAGATTCGCAAATCCTGACTCACTGTGCAAAACATAGCAGACTCATGCGGACTCAGAGCCGTAACCGTAGCAGATCCAGAGATCCAGCAGACTCGTCGTCATGCACGAGTCAATAGCAGACTCAGATTCGCCAAATCGCAAAATAACCCTTTTTTTTTGTGATCAACATTTTTTATTAAAATGCTTGTGACACGGTTTTCCCCCATCATCCAAACCCTTAATTTCAGTAAATAATGTCCCCTTGAAACCGTTACTGAAGTGATTTTTGAAAATGTGTACTTTGATAACCGTTAATCTGCCCTTCAATGTGACCATATTCTGGATCTTCTCTGGGTCTGCTCTGGGATTCTTAAACTCCCGCGAAAAGGTGTGCCGCGTCACAGAGGGAACACGAACGCTTCCGGAGTCCAGTATCTGTATGCAAACAAACGATGGCGCACACAGCAGCAAGCTCCGACAGCGATTGTAGTTTAATTTTGAATGTGTCTGAGAGCTCATATGAGGATGAAGAATCTGATAGTGATAGCCTCGTAGACGATATTGACTATATGCCCTACAGATTCGAACCATATGCCTCTGAATCGGATGAAATTAACTCCGAGTCGGACAGTGGAGACGACAACCCCCCCGACTCTTTCCCTCCCTCGCGCACACACACACACACACAACACACACAGAGTATCCTAAAAAACACATCACGTTTAAAGGTTGTTGTTCTTACCTGAGTTTTCTCTTGTTGCTCGAAGTAGACACTTCGGGGCGTTTAGCTGGGGGTTGGCGAAGTCTTTGGGGCCTTTACGGATTTGGGAAGGCGTGGGAAAGAGAGTAGGCACTGCTGACGGCTTCAGAATCCGTCTTCGCGAAAAATCAATCCCAGTTTCAGCCATCAACAAAGGCCTTTCCTCGAAATTCTCGGCCAGAAAGTGGGCGCTGCATATGTAGGTCGATGTGGGGTTCATCACAGACCAGCCAGCCCTTGTGTTCGGCACGTTTTTCTCCCATGTGCGCTGACGCTTGACATCCGTTGGAAAGCTATGTATGCTGATGTTAAGTTCCTCATTTGCTGTATTGGAACAGCCAGACACAACGCATCGTCGAACCATCTCTACGCGTGACAAATCCCTTCTGTCCCTGTCTGGCTCAATGGGAGCAGAATAAATATGGCCCTTTGTGAGGCACTTCCGCCTTCGTCCCGAAAAAGGAAACTGAGTGATGGACTTTTCCCGCGATATTCGAAATTATTGATATTTATCAATACGGTATCGCAAATTCATTTTTAAACTGATGGTTCGAGATGACTAGTAGCCCAACATTGCATTGCACAACAATAGGTGGGATGGTGTCACAAGCACTTTAAAGCAAAAGACACTGTGTAGCGGAGGTTAATGTAACGTTAGTTTAATATGCTCGTGAAATGCAACAACTTTTCGGTTTCACCGGTAGGATTTCTACGCTCTTGGTGATGCTGACTCATATGACTCAAAGGACTCGTATGATCCATCTCTTCAATGACTGACTCAGAAGACTCCGAGTCCGTAAAGGATCCGGATTTGCCATCTCTACGCACAACATCCAGGAAAGTTACGTGACTTTTTTCTTCAATAAATAAATCGCTTCGGAGTATAGTCGCAGGATACAGCCAGACAGGTAAAAAAACGCGATTTATAGTCCGGAAAATACGGTATCTTTGACTAATCAAATATAATACAAATATACCTGAGGACAACAAACACACAAGGTCATTTAACATTCATGTTGCACGTCACATCACTACAAAAACAGAAGACAGGAAACTCAGTACCCCCAAGTCTGTTAACCAGTAAATAACCATCAGTTCTTCAATCAAAGTAACTCATTAACTAACCATTCATTAATCATTCATTAATACAGTAACCCCCAGTCTGTTTACCAGTAACTAACCATCAGTTCTTCAATCGCAGTCACTCAGGAACTCCTCATTAACTAACCATTAACTATCTAGTCGTTCCTTATTCACTACTCAGTAATGTTGGGTTTAAGCACCCTTCAGTTGTTGAAGGTTCGAGCCCGCTCCGCGCTGTTCGTTTGATGAGTGGTCTGCTGTAAAAAGGAACGGCTCAGACAGAGATATGAGATTAAACAATAAGCTGATTTAATGGTAGAAACAACAGTACAATATAACGAAGTACTTATATAACGAAGTACTTCGGGCCTCAGCTCTTCCACCGTGCGATGTACGTATCAGACAGTCAGACAGAACAGAGGCCGCGAGTGTACAGAATTCACAATATTTATTCCCACAAACGGAGAGGAGTTGTGTGGGAGGAGTTGTGTCGGTTGCTCCTCCCTAGGTGTTCATCCATTGGTGGACTCACTCCTGGGCGAGCCCTAGGCAGTGAATCAGAGTGAGTCAGCCATTGACGAGGTCTAAACAGCGAATCAGAGTGAGTCAGCCATAGGTGTGGGAAGTTTGGATCTCCTGCGCCGCCGATCAGTCCCAGGTCATCTTTTATGGCAGCCATAAAAATAAACAATTCTGGGTTGAATGGGGGTGAGGTACCAATCCTTATCTTCGTTTATCCTCAGCACCTGGCCGTACCACTCCGCATCCCAATCTTTCTCTCAGTACAATCTCTGCATAGACTCAATGGTGTCAGTTTTATTACCTTTCATCTCTATCATTTTAAGATTGGCTTTAATCAATTTGTGGAAATTAATTCTTCATATATAATAAATGAGAGTTAACATTTTATTTATGGTATTATTTCCACATATTTCTCTCCATTCTTCCTTCTGCCAACGGTGTCGCAGTTTCTCGTCTCTCCCGTTTTTGTGCTTAGTGCGTACGCATGGGTCAGAGTTTGCGTGGAGGACCGCACATTTTCCCGTCAAGTTTGTTTTTTATAAATCGCAAACATTCGTAGAAACTGGCGTACGCCATCTTTTGAGCGTACGCACCGTTTATAAATGAGGCCCCAGAGCTTTTAATAAGCCATTAACTAGTGGGAAGACTTCCCCGCTGCATATGTCTAAGATCAAACAGGGTTTTAACCGTTTCCCCTCCTCCTTGCGGTGTGCTGGAGAAACACAGAGAGCTCCGACTCTGTCGTGCTGCTACGAAAGCTTCCCTGGGTCATTCAGGTTTTGTGTCATATCGGTCAAGCTGCTGTCAGAGGAGGGGGCCAACAGAGTGGCTGTTGACTTCATCAGGCGGCTTCTGTCCAATCACAACAGGCCCTGTTGGTTTGTTGTGATCATGGATGTATAATAGGAACTGGATACAGCGTGGGAGGCGGGGCCTCGTTCATTCCTATGAGAGTTGCTCATAGAGAATCGCAGTGACGCGTCCTAAAACCCGGAAGTAAACTTCTTCCGGTTCCATCGTCAAAAAACAATGCAATTTCTCCATAGGGTTTTGGAAAATAGCTCAAAATAAGGTCTGTGGTTGAAACACATTTAAGAGAGGGATCACGTTTTGTTCAGCCAGATAATCTCCACATATCTACGCTACTTTTATAATTTTCGAATCATAAATCTAGTCGCCAGAAGCAAAATGCTAACGTTATGCTATAAAGGAACTACAAGCTAGAACGGCAGGGTCGCACTACTCAACGTCACGCCAACTTAAGATCGCCTCAACTGACTATAAATGATGATGGTCAGATAAAGATATAGATACTAAAGATACTAAAGATACTACAGATACTTAAGATAGGCATATACTCTCTTTCAAGCAGAACACAGGGGGAAAGAAATTTAGCGGGAGTGTTTACGTAATCGGCGTAATGACGTACAACGGCCTCGACCATTTCTGTAGTCCACTAATGCCACTTGTTAACAACCATCGTTTTTCCGACACGTAAACTCTTCAGAAATCACCAGCGGGGTCACTGCTGATGTATTTAATGTGGTAGAACAAAACGTGATCTATCTCTTAATTTTGTGTCAAACACAGACCTTATTTGGAGCTATTTTCCAAAACCCTATGGAGAAATTGCATTGCTTTTTGACGAAGGAACCGGAAGTGGTAAAAATGCTAACTTACTTCCGGGTTTTAGGACGCGTCACTGCGGTTCTCTATTGGCGCATGAAATAAAAATGGCCCAACTTTTGCAACATCACCCAGCTGCAGCCCAGCAAGACGGTACATGACACGCCACCTACAAGACACGCCCCATACAAGACACGCCCCCAACAAGACACGCCCCCTACACGACACACCCCCTACACAACACTACGGTGGCTGAGAGACATTAGGCGCGTTCACACCGGAGTACTTTTACCTGTACTTTTCCCGTTTAGTTCCGATAGTGCCTGGAATTTTGCGTTCACACCAAAAAGGGTAGCCTACTTAGTTCCGATAACTTTTACCCCCATTTGTAGTGCCTGCTAGAGAGGTGGTACTATCTTGGGGAGAAAAAAGTACCAATTTCGAATGGCTGGGCGAATTGCAAACCAGGCCCCGTAAAACTCTGAAAAGTTTTGTGAAGGACAGTCATTGTATTTGCTGGCATTAGCATTATTAGCATTAGCATTAGCCCCGCGCACCAACGGAGAGAGAATAACTTATGGCAACACAAAAAAAAACATGGGAGTGGTGGAGTGATGAGGAGGTGTCGGCGTTCTGGCAATTTACTCGGAAGGCTTCAGTAGAAGCTGCTGGGAGTCCCAGCAGCTTCTACTGAAGCCAGTCCCCAACTCGGGTGGCAGTATACGCCGTGAAGTGGTTTGCGGCCTGCCAGTAAACCCAAAGCAGAAGAAAAAGAAGTAACGTCAGCGGCTTCATTTGTTTAATCTTCCCTCAGGGAACTTATTCCGGTGTGAACGCGATCTGTACTTAGTTCCATGGGGGTACTAAGTGCTGGCACTAAGTGCTGGGCACTAAGTACGGCAAAGTACTTGGTGTGAAAGCGGCTATTGATACCGTACATGGCAGATGCAAAACGAATTGCAAATGTTATTGTTGCATTTCAAGCAACTATTAGGCAAATAAATTAATAACCTAGTAAATCCGTTTGAGACACAAGGTATGACTTTAGGCACTAATCATTTTGTCGAATTAATCAATTAAAACAAAAAGGTGGCTTAGTAAACTTTATTTTTATTTTTTAGTACATATAAAATAGGTAATAATGAGATCATCTATTAATTATGTTTGTCTCTGCTACACATGTATTTATACATACATGTAGATATTTATGAACATCTAAATATAGTTGTTACAGGTTTTAAGATATAAATAATCACATCATGGGGTCATTAAGGTTTCAAACAGGTTCATGTGAGGTAGGCCTACTATAACATGATAACATGAGCCTGTAGTTTGGTATGTTATTGATATGGGCTGGACACCCCTTCACAATGATCATCATTAACTTACTTTAGACCAAATTAGGAGGGCCAGTCAGGCCACTAATGAGCTCAATCATTCACATGTATTATTATTACTTTATAAATTAAGAGTACTAGGGGTCCATTACAAAACCTTTGCAGGAAATTATTCATACTAATTTGTGATTTTAACATCCATATTCACTCTTCAAAACTGAAACAACTAAAACGTTTTTTTTTTTAAAGCATTGCAGGCCTAAAGCTCCATGTCAGTGACCTATATTTTTATTTCTTCCATCAAACTTTAAAAATGGCAAACAGCATGTTTTTAAAGATTTAATCTTTTAAGAAACAAAATATCAACTTTGAACAGAAGGGTTTAAAAACACGTTTTTAATGCAAATAAACTTGAAACATAAACCTATTTGTCATTTCAAAATGCACTTTTATTGTCTGCGTGAAAGGCACAGTAGGCTATGAGCAAATACATATCAACATTCAAAAATTACAAAGTCGTACAATATATACCATGTGCTACTGTTTAGGATTAAGTATGATGAGAGGATTTTGTGTTTTGAATATGTAAAGAGAAAAAGTTACATTTACATCAATTAAAATAAATGTATGGCAAGCAGCCTAAGACAGCAAACTAAGCTTCTTTAACTGCTGCTAGAACACAGTTTTACCGTGGGGTATTTCTAACAAGACCAAAAAGAAATACAAGGCTTCCAAAACAGAAGAAACCAACTCAATACAGTATTTTAATTTCCTTCAAAACGACAAAAGCACAAATAAAAACTAAATAATAATAACATGTTTACTGGAGATGGAAATGCTTTAGTTGGTGTTGTAGCTGAGATTCTTCCTGTTCCAATGATGTATTGATTTGATACAAGCAAGCCAGTGTTTCATTTTGTACTTTCAACTACAGTATATGGTCCAGCAAGCTCAGCATTCACTGTGATGAATATAAAATAAGACACTGATACTGTTTTCCTCAATGAACATTTATTGAAAAATACATTTTCAAAAAAAGGACCATAACAGAACATCAACAGGGGGGGTGGGGGGGCACCATCCAAGCTGATCTGCTCGATATACGGAAAATAAGTCCTTCCGGTCAGTAAGCCTGTGTGGACACGGTCGGCACGCGGGTCTCACAAGCTGCCGGACCGAGAGTTTGATCCTGCCTGCGGCGGGAGGAGGCGGTCTGCTCGGCCTGCCCTTGGCTCTGGGATGAACTTTTAACTTTTAAATAAAACATTCATCTTAACAGATAATATTTGATCATTTATTTTAAACGTCAGGCCTAGTATGGCCACAAACCCCATCTAAAAACAGAGGCTCTGTCCTAATTACCTGATTGCATCCACCTGGGTTACTTGGCTCTACCCAATAACTTTATATAATTTTACTTTAATAAATTTAAGAATAATATAATTATACATATGTACTGTACATGTCTACAGTATAGCAACAAATACATGTTTTAAATAAATAAACATTCAAATGTGAAAAGCTCTCCTTCAATGAATATTTAAAACATACACAAAATCAGATTTATGTAAAAATTAGAATTCATGCATTGTTCCATCTGTCAAGCTAAGATATATACACATATACATATATCTTAGCTCTTAGCTTGACATGCTCATTCATTTAGCATACATATATATATATATATATATATATATATATATATATTCCATTCCTTTAAATTGAATATTTAAAATACAAATTAGCAAAATAAACACAATTACACTGCGCTAAACAGCCAAATCGTCAAACAGCCGAGAACCTAAATAGTATGTATATCTAAAACCACAAGACGTTAATTACCTGTACTCGGTGCGCCATATTGTCTGTTCTCTCTGTAAACCTCATGTCTCTTTAAATATCCTTGCGTCAGCATCTCACGTTTTGGGTGCGCTCTCTTCTGACCATATTTGGAAGTAAAACTTCCTACAACTTCCTACAGGTTCAACCTCCACCGTCTTGCTGCGGCTGCAGCTGGACCCTTCTCCGTTCATGACAGCATGGTACTGGATTGTTATATCATGGATTTTGATATTAACGAGGCGGCCACGGCAGCTAGCGTTTAGTTACTTGTGGGGTACTTAACATGAATAATCACAGTTACTATCCTTTTACTCCACCACCAGAGATGGGGTCAAAAAAAGTAATATATTACATATTACTTTAAAAAAAAAAGTAATATATTACTTCGTTACTCTCTACATAAACGCGTTACTTTACTCGTTACTTTAGACGCAGGGCCGCCCCTCCCTACAGGCAGATCACGCAGACTGCGGAGGTTGCTTCATTTTGCGGAGGGAGCCTCATCTGAAGCACAAATGCGGCGCACCTACAGTGTAAGCGCGCCACAGTTTTCGCTGCTGTGAGGCTCCACTAGCAACACAGAGGGCCTCATCATATAACTTTGCGTGTTTGCTGTTTACTCGTTACTTTACTCGACATCCTCACTCTGGATTCGGAGGTCCTCCTTAGCTTCACGTTAGCACGTTGTCTTTGCAGAAGCTTGTTGAGGTTTGACATTGTGTTTGCAGCAGTGGATAAAAGCTTCTGGCCTGGACACAGTTTGCACCTCACCGTCAAATTCCTGTCCTTTCTTCGGACGAACTCAAAATAATGGGCAGACCTCCACCCCTCGAAAGTTATCGCTGTTGACTCACTCAGCCATGTTTATGCACTGCATGTGGACGCGCAAGTCGCGCAAATTAGCTGTAAATATAAACCTGCATCGGAAATCCCTCTTGTCTGTCAAAGGGAGAATCTAGTAATTATTTATGTTGGTAACTGTAGTGTGATTACTGAATTTTGTACTTTGTAACGCGTTACACCCAACTCTGTCCACCACATTTCAAAGAGAAATATACGGTGGCCAGGGGCGCGGGAAGGGGGGTGCTGAGGGCGCTGCAGCACCCCTAGCGGCAGGCAGGGGGTGCGGAGCTCCCCTGTCAGGAAATTTATTTTATTTTTATTTTATATATATGTATTTAATTTCATTGTGCCTGAGATTATATTTTATATTATATGTTATTATTCAAATGATAATTTAAAACTATATAATAAATAATTTTGCTTCAAATAAAAAAGATGTGGAAAAAAAGTTTTTTGTTAGTTTTTAGTCTGCTACTTTTAACGTGACGCACAACAACAGAAGTAACTGACATGGCGCAAAAACGTATCTCGGAATTTTTTCTCTCTAAAAACGCTAAATCTGCAAAATAATGTGCATAATCTGTATACTGGTCAATATCATGTTTGTGGTATTTTAATTATTATTTTATGGTTATTGCTGCTGCAGCCGTGCATAATCTGTGTAAATGCAGTGGCGGCGCCAGGGTACGGCTGGGGTAGGCTACAGCCATACAAGAAATGGCTTAGCCCCACCTTAGCCCCACCATGAAAAATGATGTTAAAGTAAGCAAAATAAAGTCCGCCAACTCGCGCGGAGTAAATTGCACAGACAGCAGTTAGTAAGATTGATTTCAGCAGCCACTTGTCTGGAAATACCGAAGACTAGAAACGGTTTTGAAAACTTTTGTCACGTAGTGATCGTCTTCTCAATAAAACATCTTTGATAATATCTTCTGGCCAATCAGAATCACGATAACGGCGTGGTGTTGTTGCAGGAAGTCCCGACGGAGAATACTTTTGCGGTAGTACATCTCTATATACATCGATACAACATTACGTTGATAGAAATCAACACGTAATGAAATAAGACCCCACGGTTTGATGATTGATAGGTGTGTGGGCTGTCTTTCATTTTGACACACAGAACAATGGGGGCTATCCACCCTTATCCACAATGTAAAGTAATTCACACAGCCTCTTCCCTCTTCTCTCTGTGAGGAGCAGCAGGTTCAGCTTTCAGAACAAAGTAACAAAAAACTAAAATGGCATTCATTTTTTTAAATGTGTAGTAATAGATTTATTTATTTTTTTCTCAAGAGAGTACCAGAATGTGTATTTATGTTAGTATTTCAAAAATCTCCTGGGGGAGAATCCCCCCAGACCCCCCTGCAGGGGTTGGGTTTTCAGCATGTCAACTCTTTCACCTGTGGGGAAATTGCAGGATTGGCTCCAGGTCGCCCTTTTTATTTACTACAAGACAAATGTGCCTTTTTATTTCATACAGTTCAATTTGGATTGAGACAGGGAAATAATCTAAACCTCACGCGTGGCGTTTCACTGTCAATGGGGGCGATATAGCGTGTATGTAATTACATTGCAAATACTGACTTGAGCCCCACCACTGTATGGGTTAGCCCTACCATAGATTACCCGACAAAAATACTCTGGAGCCGCAACTGGTAATATGTAGCCAATAAATTCCACATTGTTGGTAAAATAATATTTTACATCTTTGTAGTGTGTGTGCTAGTGCATTTGTGCGTGCCGGAGTCCATTGTTATGCTGTGTGTTTGTCCCCCCGCCGCCCCCCCCCACCACCGTTGGTGCGTAATTAGCACATCGGACTGCACCTCAGCACCCCCACCCAAATTACCTTCCCGCGCCTCTGACGGTGGCCCTGAAGTGCAAAACACCACAGCATTTCAGAAAACGCTGCAGCATTTCAGAAAACACCGCAGCATTTCACAAAACACAACAGCATTTCAGAAAACACCACAGCATTTCAGAAAACACCACAGCATTTCACATTGGACGGAAAGGGTATTCCTTCAGGGAGAACACTTATTGTTTGTGATTGGACAGAGCCAGCCAGAGAAGCACTGCTGTGATTGGTTGTTTTTGCTGCCAGTCAAGAAATTACGCTTCGTGATTGGTCACCACCCGACAGCGCAACATGTCCCAACACATCAGCCGTTAGCTGTTAGCACACACTCAGAGCTCACAGCTCCTCATATCTGTTCAGAAACTGGACCAAAGTTAAACATGTATAAAACACAGACTGTCTATGTCATGGCGAATACAGTCGCTGCTTTATTTATGTCTGTATGACGTTGTTGTGAGTGTGGACGGAGCAGCTACAGGTTAGTTTAGCCTGATCGATCCGATTCCGATAGGATTTACATGGAGATACGCCCCGCCCCCTCTCCAGCGCGTCTTGTTTGAATGACACAGCTGACAGCCGCGGTGAAACTCGAGCGATTAGAGCGATGCGAAAAAACCATGAATTAATGCTTTATTAATTCATGGTTTTTAAGGGACTTATCTCCATGTAAATACTACGGTAGACTACCCAATATTCGCATCGCTCTAATCGCTCGAGTTTCACCGCGGCTGTCAGCTGTGTTTGCTCCTGTCATTCAAACAAGACGCGCTGGAGAGGGGGCGGGGCGTATCTCTATGTAAATCCTATGGGAGATATCAACTACAACAAAATGAACATATTTGACCGTGATTTAATTGTAATACACGTTTCAAAGTGATGCCGAAGTAACTACATACTGATACCGGTTAGTAAAAACCATGAATTAATGCTTTGACAAGTGTACAGAGAAGACGGCAGGCGAAAAGCTTTTAAAATGCGTGTTTTCTGAATGGAATCGGATCGATCAGGCTAAACTAACCTGTAGCTGCTCCGTCCACACTCACAACAACGCCATACAGACATAAATAAAGCAGCGACTGTATTCGCCATGACACAGACAGTCTGTGTTTTATACATGTTTAACTTTTGTCCAGTTTCTGAACAGATATGAGGAGCTGTGAGCTCTGAGTGCTAACAGCTAACGGCTGATGTGTTGGGACATGTTGCGCTGTCGGGTGCTGACCAATCACGAAGCGTCATTTCTTGACTGGCAGCAAAAACAACCAATCACAGCAGTGCTTCTCTGGCTGGCTCTGTCCAATCACAACAAGAAGTGTTCTCCCTAAAGGAATACCCTTACCGTCCAATGTGAAATGCTGCGGCGTTTTCTGAAATGCTGTGGTGTTTTCTGAAATGCTGTGGTGTTTTCTGAAATGCTGTGGTGTTTTCTGAAATGCTGTTGTGTTTTGCACTTCAGGGCCACCGTAGAAATAGGCTATTGTTATTTTAACTCCACCACAGTAATCCATCATCAGCTTTACTCTTGAGATAAAGATTTAACTCACAATTGATCATAACAGGCTTCAAAATACATATATTTTTAAATATTACCTAGTGGTTTCATGTACAACTTACAAAAGTATCATGCTAAATTAAGCTCTGTTGCTTGGATATCTCTAGATCCTGTTACATCAGCGTAATATAGGTACATAACGATTGATGTATACATTAGCATAATTATTAGCTAGCTGCTAGCTGCTAGCTGCGGAAAGGCGTAAAATATTTCCATAAATACCAATACCACACACTACAACACAGACTATAACACCCCTTGTTGTTAAATACCAACCATGTGTACCATATATATTTAAGCAATAGCTCACGACAGGCCGTGGTATATGGTCATTATATCACAGCTAAGGGGCGTGGTTCGGCCCGACGCTTTTATAAAACGGTTACCAAGTGTGGCAATATGAAAGAAAAATACACACTCTAATTTAAATAGTTTTTATTAGTAAATAATGATGCTCAAAATAAAATAGTCCCTCCGTTGCCTTCTGCACACATAGTGCGAGGTGGTTGCTATGCAACAACACTAACAGCTAGCGAACATATTAGACAGAGAGCGTCTTTTAGAAAAATGCGGTAAATGTAGCCTGATTTGTCATATTACATTACATTACATTACATGTCATTTGTTAGACACTTTTATCCAAAGCGACTTATAGGGGTGTAGCGGTATACGTATTCGTACCGAAAATATTCGTTATGGGCCCTTCGGTTCGGTACACGTGTGTACCGAAGTGTACCGAACTAATATAACGTTAAACGTAAGAAATTGAGAACGTGAACGACTTTTTGGAAGTAATGTCAGGTGCTGCGTCGCAGCATTGAGTGTAATTTGCTCACATTGGGTTCAACGCGTCATAGAGCGACCAAGTCATTTAATTGGACGAGAGGCATACTATGAGAGCTGGTCACAGGGATGTGTTCAAATTTAGTCAGTAATTTGAGGAACTGTCGAAAAGGCGAACGCAGATAAAGTTGAGCTCGAAAATCTTCCAGGATCATTGAAGTCTCCGGTTTGGGAACATTTTGGTTTCGCAGTTACGTACAAGGATGACGACAAAGACAGGTGGACCGAACCAAAGCTGTTTGTTGGCATTGTTCAACTAAAATTGGTTACACGGCTGGCAATACATCAAACTTGCACACTTATTTGAAAAGGCATCACCCGAACGTGAATATCACCGGTACCGAAAGAAAAAAGACTGAAGTGCAAACCCAACTCCCACTAGCATTTAAGCCTCCACCACTCGCAAAAAGTTCAGACCGAGCCAAAGCTATTACAAACGCCAAATATCCTTATGTTGCCATGTTAGCAAAGCGCTACCTAGCTGTATCTGCTACGTCTGTCCCTAGCGAGAGGGTGTTCTCCACAGCAGGAGACATTGTTAGTGCCAGCAGATCTGCCCTTTGGCAAGCAATGTGGACAAGTGAATTTTTCTTAAACAAAACATGAAAATACAATGACAAGCAAGCAAGTCCTAATGTCAAGCTGGCTGCTTAGGTGAGTACTAGTACAGCACAGTTCAAGTACAGATTATTTCAGTTCATCAAAATGCTGCACCTTAATGTTTATTTTATTTTGTATTTATTTGAGTGAATACATTATTCACAGTTTAATAATAATTAAAAACCCCAACAAAAATATTTTGTGTTTTGTGATCATTTTTTCTGCTGTACCGAAAACGTACCGAACCGTGACCTAAAGACCAAGGTACGTACTGAACCGAAATGTTTGTGAACCGTTACACCCCTAGCGACTTACATACATTCAGTACTGTGGACAATCCCGACAGGAGCAATTTGGGGTGAAGTGTCTTGCCCAGGGACACAACTACATGCTGACTGCAGTGGGACTCGAACTTGCTAGCCCCTGATACGAAGTCCAGCCCTCTATCCACTGAGCCAGAGCTGCCCCCGCTCATATCATTTTCATCATATTGGCTAAGACTACACAAATTTAATTTTTATATTATATTACATATAACTCAACTCATATAACATAATTGTATATAGAATCATGATGAAACTTTATAAGGATTCAGATTATATATATTAATATTACATTAATTAATGCATGACTCATGACGATTTCATGCATTATTACGAAGCAGGATGTATCAAGTCACTGACTTTTTGTGATAAGGTCACAATCAACTGATTTCACTTGTAAAAATAAGGTACAATATATTTGTTTTTGCCATATGAAATTAAAGGCTATGCAATCAAAGAATTACTGAAACAAAATGGCTTATCCCTGCGTGGTATTATATAGTAATAGCAAACAGCTACGTTCAACTCCTTTAATGGTATATTGCAAGTGCAATAAGAAGCTAAAAGGACGTTAATCTATGTCGGTAATATTAACTTTATTTAAAACAACATTTACGGTACAATATTTACATCATACAGCCCATGTAGTATAAGATTTTTAAAATGATGAATTACAGCAAAAATGTGCAATATATCCATTATTGCAGCTCCGTGGAGCTGGCAGTAAGGCGACATGGGTCCGTTCTTATTGTGCATCCATGGGTAAAACTCATGGATGTAAAATAAGAGGTAAAACTTACTTAGTACTGAATACGTCACATGACGTGCCTGGCGACGCGGTCCCGTGGGTTAGATGCGCGTTCATAATGCCGAGGAAAATAACTCTCAGAATAACTTTATTAGCACATTTTACAACTTGAGGACCTAATGTAAGGGCTATACAAATGTTCATACTGGGTAGTTTATTTGGTTAAAAAAAAATTATCCAACGATTTACAGACCACTTTTTCCCAATGTTAGTCAATGGGAAAAGTCTTTCTGGGCCCAGGGACATCACGGACTGATACGGAAGTTGCAGTACCGCCGTTTGGACACTACGAATTGTGGGAACAGAGTCCGGAGCACTTCCTGGGGGCTTGGTTGTGATTGGACAGAACATCTCACACAGCAGAAGCCTGATTACGTTTACTATTGTTGGTTTTCATTGTATACATTTTTTTGCTCTTATTTTATTATTGAATTGTTAATTTTTATTATCAAAAATAAAAATGTGGTAAACTATATTTTCTCCCAGTCAATTTTGATGAATGAGTGGGTGGGCCTAGGCAAAAATAATTTAGCTTTTATTTTAGGGAGCCCATATGCCTACAAAAATACATTATCACAATACCACTCTATTCCTCCTGCAGCAATGTTTAGTCCTTCAGAATCATACAGATTATAAATATAACGTGGCTGCTCAATGTCAGCCTCAGTGGATTATCTGCCTGTGGAGTAAACTAGTCTTTACAAAGTATTTATAGTGCATTGATTTATGCATAATTTTCCAAAAATCCTCTAAACTGCAGAACTGGCAAAGTCTTTGCAGTCTTTGTCCTCCCACTGCAGTAACCTAAGACGGTGTAACCCTTAGACCCCGTTTACACGAGGACGATACGGGTTGTATCCAGCGGCGCCGGATTCATTTCAGAAGTGGGGGGTGCAAAAAGTGCGTGTGTATGTGACATACTTGCCAACCCTCCCGATTTTAGCGGGAGACTCCCGTTTTCCTCCCGGGGTCATATTTATCCCGCATTTCTCCCGATTTCTGACTAAATCTGATTTGTGAGTCACGACCTGTTTCATTCTAACATAAAGCTCCAAATGTTACTGTTTCCATTCGAACTTCAATACAGCTACACCATTGTTTGGTTTCCATGGTAACGCGTCTCTTTAGTAGCGCGCGCAACTATCTTAGTCTGAGTCTGATAGTCTGAGAGGGTGTTCAGGAGGAAGATAGTCACAGAAAACAGAACAAGAATGGACCACTCTACCCTCTGCTCACTCCTTACCTGTAAATTAAACTATACAGGTCCAGCCCACACATCTGACTGCGCAGTTGCTCCATCATTCCATCTTTCCTTTTTTCCTGCTCAATACGCTCTTGTTTGACAAGCTGAATGTTTACTGGTGTTTGACTGAAGTAAGCGCACTTTTTTTTTAACACACTCTCTGTGAAAAGTTCCAGTTATTAACTCCAGTATTTACAAAGCTGTCATCTCCACATTTGGAGAAAGTTACAAGCCGTTTGACAGCAGCAAATCTGCATATTTCACAGAAAGCTCGTTTAGTGGTTTTGCAAAGAATTAACCACTCTCTGTTTTTGTACCATTCTGCACCTTTCTCTTTGCCCAAATAAGCTTTTATTTGCCCGTCTCAATATCCCGACAACAAACCTCCATGCAGTCGGAACCAGCCTGTTTGAATGGTGTGACAATGTCCTATTTGATTGGATTAAAATGAACATATTCTTCCTGTTATGTCTGCCTGCTTTACCTAATGCAAGGTGACCTGCTCCATCGAAATCAGTTGCATTGACCCGAAGACACATTTTGAGTTGTATACACTTTTGGAAAGATGAGATTCCTAGCTTTCTAATGATATCAGGATTGTTTTTGTACTCCAAATATTAAGCCAAATATGTCACATTATATAATGACTGTCACCGAGTCATCATTTTGAGAAAAAGGCCTTTAAAGTTTCCTCTTCTCTGGAATCCATCGATCTGATTGATTATTAGCGGAGCAAATGATCAAAGTAGTAACGGAGGGAAAATATTTTCGTTTGGATTACTGGTCTGAGGGAAGCTCGCGAGTGTGCGTGTGTGTGTGTGTGTGTGTGTGTGTGTGTATGTGTATTTTTGCGTTTGTGTGTATATTGTGTTTGTTTCCCGGGGAAAACACTCACGAGAAACAGCGGCTGTTGTTATGCCTGCTGTGACGTTAAATTACTCCGTTCTCCGCTTGTAATTATGCCGTTACAAGCTTCAAAGTTGTATTTATCATCTGAATTTGCCGAAACAAGTTTAATATTCTGAAAGCCAATACTTTGTTTAATTGAAATCAGATGAAAACAAACTGTAACGGACCCTGCCGTGTTATCTATGATTACTATACGCCTTACATTCATAATTTCAGCGGAGGGAGGGGGAGCTGCGCTGTGGAAGAGCAGAGCGGCGAGTGAGAGTTGTCATCTTCCCTTTACAAGCTTCAAAAATGCCTGTAGCTAATGAGATTGAATATAACAATACAAAATAACAAAAATATACACAGCTAGATCAGATCGCGTTCTTTTTAGATGCGACTTTAGAGTAGAGGGGAATTATTGAAACGGGATATGTACAGTGTTACGCGGCATCCGCTGCTGCGAAAATGTGGGGCAGGGCTGTAAAGTGGGGGGGCCAATGGCCCCCTGGCCCCCCTGCTTCCGGCGCCCTTGGTTGTATCCGCATAGTTTCTCTTGCGTATAGCCCTTTCGTTTACACGAGGCCGTAACAAAACGATAGAAATGGACCCCGCAAACAATAACGGGTCCCAAGGTAGATAGATCTGCAAACGGAACGCTCTGGGGGGTCACACGGCTCTGTGTGTACGCCTCTATACCAGCGGTTCTCAAACTGTGGTCCGCATGTACTGCAGGTGGTCCGTGGAAAAAAGCTAAATAAAATCCACTTTTTCTTATCAAGGATTTTCGGGGACCCGAAGACACATTTTGAGTTGTATACACTGTTGGAAAGAGGAGATTCCTAGCTTTCTAATGATATCAGGCAGTGGGGTAGTGGTCGTTGGGCTCATCGGACATTTATGAGAGAAAATCTCTAATGTCCGAGTGCAAGTGAATGCACCACAAGACACGAGACTTGTAACCCCTCCCCCGGCCCTGGCGCGAGCGTGGAAATATGATTGGCGAACAATATTGTGGCTTTCCAAGTTAACATTGATTGATATGACTGCGATTAAATCAGCATATACTTCTGCCAGGGGATGCCACCCCTCAAAATCTCCTGCCACCCCATGAATATTTTTCTAGATCCACCCCTGAGTAGGCTATATTTTTGGTTTCGTTTATTTAATAAGTTAATTTGCTTTTTGTTTGTTTTGAGATTTAAATAGATTTTGAAAGTGGAGAGAGAGAGAGAGAGAGAGAGAGAGAGAGAGAGAGAGAGAGAGAGAGAGAGAGAGAGAGAGAGAGAAGCAGCGCTGTCTGCTTAGTTGCAATACTGTAGCTCAAGCCTTTATGCAACTTAGGCCTATACATTGTTTATGTTACTTATATGCCTGTGTGTCCATGGTTTTGAGTCTGTGTGTGTGTGTGTGTGTGTGTGTGTGTGTGTATGTTGAGCGCAGCGCCGTCTGCTTTTTGCAGTACAGTAACTAAAGTAGGAGCATACCGGTAGTTTTTTGTAGACCTGTCTGCCCGTTTTGTGAGTGCACTGCGCGCGTGCGCACTTGTGGCATTGTTTGGGATGACCTAATTAAAATACCGTCCGCCGTCCTCTTTGAGACACATACACAACGCAGACAGACACCGGTCACAAAAGTATCAAATAGGCTTCAATTTACTTTTGATTGTCTATAATTGACTATAAAAAAATATCGGCGTTTTAACACTACGTTTATATATGTACTTATTTTTACGGTTTGCATATGAGGTGGTCCGCGAAAATCCTTGATAATAAATAGATAAAATTTGAGAACCCCTGACCTATACGATCATTTTCTGATAACGATGAAATAGCCCCGCCTCCCTCTCCCCACGTCTCCCTCTCCCCACCTCTCCTGCTCAGAGATCAGCTGCTGGGCTGTCAGAAGAGGGGGAGGAAAAGAGAGGCTCCATTTATTATTCTTATATTATTATATAAAGTTGTTATCAATTTGTTTTAAAGCTCAATGAATAACAAAGAAGACCTCTGACCGGCACTTTTCAAATTTTGTCCGGAAGATTTAAACTTTAACGGACATGTTGACCGGCGGAAAAAAATGTTAACGGAAACTCTGCCGCATGGTTCCCTCGTCCCTTGGAAGAGGCAGAGAGGTGGGTGTTTTTCATCTGCTGGTGGACTACCGGAGAGATTTACAGCAGGAGCACACGCCGTCCACCGCGGAGAATAAACAGAAGGGCAACCATGGCAACCATGCTCCGGGGTCTTCTTCGCTGCTTTTGGTGTATTATGTATATTACTTTTTGGAAAACGCATACGGTGCGTAAACGCAAACGTTCCCGTGTAAATGGGGTCTTAAAGGCATTCCTTCCAAACAATTATGTGTGGAATTTAATAAGACTCCCCCCACCACCATCCCTACCAAAAGCTTTCCAACAATAAGCACAACACTGCATAATAGGTATCAGGCATGTACCAAGAGGCCAGAATATTACCTCGGAAAAGTCTCCTGCCAGTATGTGTCAGGCGTGGGTGGAGGGGAGTGGGGGGAGGGGTGATTTGGCAGCAGTCTGTGTGGGCACTTTCCCGCTGTTTTATGCAACCATAAAAAAAATAAAAGGATTTCTCGGAAACATCGGGCCTGGCATCCGTTTAGCCTAAACTCATTTTAATGGTTGACGGCAAACACACAGTCCCTGCCCTGCTACTCACTTCCCGTCCCGGTAATACAGCCGCTGGCCTGGTGAGCGGTGACTCGGATGAGATCATGCTGCTCCTTAAGGATGTTAGAAAGCTTGAGGTCACTTTTTGGAGTGAGCGGAATTGTTTCTGGAAGACATCCTCAACCCTGACATAGCATGACTAAGGGCTTTTATGTCTCCTTACAATGCCATTTAGTGAATTGGATTTGAATCTATTACTGTTACTTCAAAGTAGGAGGGACTGAACACATTTCATTCCAACATTCTCTGCAATGATTCATAAATTTATGCTCATTCTGGTTACATGCGTAGACATGCTGGAGGCTCTCTGCTTGCTGTTTGCTCTGGACCAGGGGTCTCCAACACGTCGATCGGTAGCTCGCGAGCCCTCAATAAGTAGCTCGCCAAGCAAATCCAAAATGTAAAAAATACACAAAAAAAAGGAAATGTAATTAAAAGAATCTACCCTATGCATAAACGAAACCTCAATCATAGCGAACTCTACCTACTTACTACAACTCTATATCTATCTAACACCCCTCCTCCCCCCACCCCCACAATGAATATCAACCAATCACGTTCTTGCTTGATTTGCGGGACCAGCATTGCAGTCGGGAAGAAAAGTGTGTGACCGTGATTTTCCTTCTGGCAGATTCTACACAACACATCAGCCCCATTGAACAGCATAGTCGTGCCAGCCTATACAACACATGAGGGGCGGAGTTTTACTCTGTGTGTGTTGCAACTTGCATATATATTTATTGCACTTGATGCACACACACGCATGGCGTAATGTCCACTGGGGACAGGGGGGACATGTCCCCCCCACTTTTCAAAATCCTGTTTGTGTCCCCCCACTTTACAAATATGTTTATTATTATTTTTTAACGCAAGCCGTCATCGCCACGGAGGAGCACACAGCCTCTGTGAGTGAGCGAGACAGAGAGAGAGAGAGAGAGAGAGAGAGAGATCTAGGGAGGGAGGGAGGGAGGGAGGGAGAGAGAGAGAGACCAGTTACGGGGATTTTTGTTGTTAGCATCTGGTGCTAACTCAGAGCTAACAGATATTAGAAGCTGTTTTTATAACAAGGGGAGGGAGAGCTCTCTCCTCCTGTCAGACTGAGAGGCTGATAACTACAGCTCAGTGAGGTAAAGGACTCTCTGAGAGGTGGAGGAGAGTCCTCTCCTGTCAGACTGAGAGGCTGATAACTACAGCTCAGTGAGGTAAAGGACTCTCTGAGAGGTGGAGGAGAGTCCTCTCCTGTCAGACTGAGAGGCTGATAACTACAGCTCAGTGAGGTAAAGGACTCTCTGAGAGGTGGAGGAGAGTCCTCTCCTGTCAGACTGAGAGGCTGATAACTACAGCTCAGTGAGGTAAAGGACTCTCTGAGTGTTTTGGATAGTTATAATAGTCTAAGTTATCTCAGTGTTTCTCAAATTCTTTGGTCATCTCTGTAAACAAATATTTCCAATGCACACCTTCATCTATTTAATATAGTTGTAAAAAATAAAGTAAGAAATCATTCCAATGTGTACTATAGGACAGTAAAACATTTAAATAAACAGTTTAAAAGGGGAGTGATTAGTAAAATATGCATAACTAAAAAGAAAGAATGCTAACTAGGTAACATAAGATAAGAATAAACCAGTTTAAATGATTTGTTATTGGTTGTGATCATATTCTAAAGATGTTTGGATTATTGAAAAGTATACAGCTCCCTTTCATCTGAGTGTTGAGAGCTGTATCCATCAATTCATGTTGTGCTCAAAGTGCACCAGATTGATGCTTTTAACTTCAACATTTAAAAAAAAATCTTCCATGCAGGCCCCCGGACCCCCTAGAGGAGGTGAGGTCCCCCCTAGAGGAGGTGAGGACCCCCCTAGAGGAGGTGAGGTGCACCCCCAAATAAAGCAGGTTAAAATAATTTAATTGCATAAATGTTCTTTTAGTAAACACTGAAAACGGGTCCCACAGACCCAAACAGCACACAAAGGTTAAAGGTCAGCATATCATAAAAAAAGAGGAGTAAAAGTAGCTCACGATTTTTTTTATTTTTTTTAAGTAGCTCTCATCCTAAAAAAGGTTGGAGACCCCTGCTCTGGACGCTCCAATCTGTCAACTTTGTCAAACGGAACATTTATTCAAGTGTCAATACCACTGGTTTTACGGCTGTTTGTTCATGTGTGTTGTGCAAGCATGCATTTCCAGAAGCTTCATATTCCTAGCATGTGAGGGGTCTTTCAGAGGTACACTGTACAGGCCCCGGACACCTCCTGCCTGATTCAGTGGCTCACAGCAGGCCTCTTTATGGCAGCCCAGCAGCATCATGCTAATATTACATTACATTTCATTTAGCTGACGCTTTTATCCAAAGCGACTTACAATGACCAATTACAGGGACATTCTCCCTGGAGTAACTAAGGACTAAGTGCCTTACTCAAGGGCACACTAGTGGTGGTGTTCCTGGCGGGGTTTTGAACTCACCCTTCCGATCTTCAGCCCACCTCACTATCCATTAGACCACCACTATAATATTGGCAGTTATGGAGCAGCACCAAGGAGATGCTGCTGCTAGATGAGCTTTAATCAACAAACACCTTTATCCTGATCAACCTGTTCACGCTGTAAGGCTACATTTACTTTTTAAGATTTTCAATATTTGTACACAAACTACACGCGTACCTGCAAACATGTCACCTGTTTTGGGAAAGACTACTGACAGGTTACAACCTCTATGTTCCCCGATCATCCACCTTTTCTGCTTCTAATGTAGGTTCTGGAAGTGCTACTTATTACTTCCAGAACTTGGTGACAAATCTGAAGGAACAATAACCCTATTACTTAACCCTGTAAAACAAAGAACTGTGTGCCTTTTGTCAGATTATTAGAATTGGCAGGAGAGTAATAATCAAAAGCCTAACGGCAGGTTAACAATAGATGTCTTCAATAATATGTTAATCAATGTGATCACAATGTATGAGTAAACCCAAAAGTAAACTACATTTGAGCTAATCACCAACAATAATAACAAAACAACTTTACTCATCATTAACCAAAAAACATGGCAACAACAAGTGTGCATCACTGCTCACCGTTCCCTGGAAACAGTTGTTATGTTCTGTGCTAATGTCACAGGAAGTAACTAAGTAGTACTTTACTTGAGTATTTCCATTTTCCCTACTTTGTACTTTTAGTCCACTACAGTTCAGAGGTAAATGGTGTACTTTTACTCCACTACATATATTTATTACCTTTAGTTACTTTACAGATGTGGATGAATGATGTGAAATATAATCAGGTCTTAAATCAGACTTTAGTTCCACCTGGAGTAAATTCACAAGCTACCCTGCAGTATACAAAGTCATTCAAACTAGCTGCAGCTTTACCAGCTTTGAGAACACTTTAATGATCAGTCATTACATACATATATACATACAATAACATATCATATATATTATTCTGAAACGGACCAATCTGCACAATGACTACTTTTACTTTTGGTACTTTAACTGTATTTTGATGCTAATACTTTTCTACTTTTACTTGAGTAACTTTTGGAATGCAATACTTTTACTTGTAACAGAGTATTCCTGCACTCTGGTACTTCTACTTTTACCTAAGTACAAGATCTGAGTACTTCTACCTTTACTCAAGTACAACATCTGAGTACTTCTCCCACCTCTGGCTAATGTTGTGGTTAGTTTTTTTAATAAGCAGCATGTTTCTGTATCTTGTTGTTGCTTTGCACGCACATGGTATATATGAGTACTGACTTGCACTTTATTACAATTTGGTCTAATCTTTTATTACTGAGTTGTTCAGCTCTGTGCTGCATGGCTCATGTGTTCATTGTGACAATTCAGGATTTGACTGCCTTGTAACTGCATCTTTTAAAATGTTTAACAAGATCTCCGTCTCCGATTGCTACGTTCAGACATTTCCTATTGCTGCTCTGCATGTGCAAAAAAATAAATATTGCTTGGCAGTTTTCTTGTTGGTTGGTGTTGCTCGATGGCATGGCTACATGTACTGTAAAGTGTACAATGTGAATGTAATACACAGTTGATCTGTTTCCTGCTTCTCTTTATGGCTTGTGTCTTGAGAATGCTTTTTACTTTCTGTGTGGTGTCATCGCTGGTTTAAAAAAATCTCAACATAGGACTGCAGTTGAAATGTATACCAACACTCGTGCATTTACGACAGTGTTGATTAGTGTCTGTTGCCCTCATAAATAAGTAAATGAAATGAAATACAGTTTGCAGAATGGTTGTTCTTGCAGCCTTACCTCTACATGTCACTCAGTGTACCTTCCTTTCACCACGGAGGATGTGAAATATATCTCCCCTGCTCTGTTTTTTTTTTATTTCTGTACCTTTCCTCAAGGGCCAAAACATAAATCCAAGGAGCTTCAATAAAAACAGGTTCATTCTTTGGAAAGACAGTAGGCATTAAATTCAAGGCTAGTAATGCCCCGGCAAATATGATCTGCTGCTATCCTTAAGCCATGTTGAAAAACTACAATACATAAAAAAGACAAACAAAACAAAAGCTAAACAAATGTTTTTTATGAAGAATTGCTATATTTTATGGTCCATCAAAACCGCTCCCCACAAGAACCGTTTCTTCCCGTCTGCTATCAGCCTCGTTAACAAGGCCATGGACCCCCACTGATACTTACATTAATGCACACTATGAGAACAATATCTTGTTTTTATTTACTTCAATTATGTACGGTAAGTCCTGCACAACCCTCCAAAAATGTTGCACATTTGTACACAAAGCTATCTGAACAGTTTTCCACTTCTCATTTATTTTTATTTTATTAGTATTTTGTCTTATTATACTTTACGTAGTATATATATTTTCATATATCCCTACATTTTTATGTTAAAATTGTTTTTTTTTGTTGTTTTTTTTTTTACAATTGTTTAGTTTATGGTGTTTTTTTCTTTCAATGAATCTTCTTTGACTGTTTATGTACGCGCCAAATACACCTAGGAACATTCCTTGTGGGCCTCTGTGTAAACGTACTTAGCAATAAACCTGTTTCTAATTCTGATAAACAAATGTGATTTTTCATGGATGTACAGAAGAGAAAAGATATGCTGAATAACAAAAGATACATTAGAAAATGAAATGTGCAGCGTTACCTCCCACTAAACCGTGGGTGTCGAGCTTTCCGAGCGGCTCGTGAACGCATCAAAGTGTAGCCTGCTGCAGGGCGTCCACATGAACCAGCCTCCTTCTGAAACACGCCTAGGGTGAGCCTGAACTCCTCACAGGTTCTCCGCTCTCCGCCCAGCAGGGACAGGATGGAGGACACAATCTGCCGTGAACGCACCGCACAAGCCGCTTCACGGTCTGCTCGTTCTTTGGAAGTTCTGCGCGTCTTTTGACAACAACTTATTGAGTCGGAGGGGCGATATCCCATCCTCTGTACATACAGTTTTGGAACTTGTTTGCACCATGCAGAGTGTTGGGCTCCCCGGGGGTTCATCCACAGAGCTGTAGCCTCTGCCCCCCCACACGCCGCTGAGCTGTCAGTGTGTTTGGAGCCTCATACAGTCTATGGTTTGGAGAGGAGGACTGAACACTGAACACGATGCAGACCCGATTACCAAGCGGTGCTGCCCCCCCTGAAAATGTGCACGTTCCCACTCGGACACACCGTCCCACTGCCCGACAGTAACCGTGCCCGGAGGTGTGGACCCGGATCTGGATCTGGATCTGGATCTATCTGAATCATGTTCCTGCTGTGGGTCCCCGTCACCCTGTTTCTCAGCTTCATCGTTTCTCAGACATGGAGCGTTCAGATGTCGTGGGATAACTGGAACGCCGACCTGCGCAACCGGGAGAAGGAGTTTGAGAAGCCGAGCTCCCCGCCGCACATCATCTTCATCCTGGTGGATGACCAGGGCTTCCGGGATGTGGGGTACCACGGCTCCGAGATCAAAACCCCGACTTTGGACCGGCTGGCAGCGCAGGGGGTCAAACTGGAGAACTACTACGTGCAGCCGCTCTGTAGCCCGTCCCGGAGCCAGCTCATGACCGGCAGGTACGGTGGCTCCCTAATAAGGTCCTTAAACGTGTTGAAGATTATAATTTGATAGTTTATCTAAGAAAAATGTAGAGCAGGAAGTCTACCCTGCCTCTGTCAGAAGGTCAGACATGGATAAACCCAAAGTGAGTTTAAAGAGTTCTTCTGAGTTTGCTGAAGGTGTGAATGAAGTCTTATGTGAGAATCAGGAATAGACAATGCATCCAAATATCTTGGAACAGTTTGTCTGTCATCAGTTATTTTGGGTTTGATAACAATTTTCCCAATTGAGCAGGATTTACACTTGGGAATAAGTATCACAAATTATAAGCAATAACTGTCTCCTCTTGTATTAACATCTCCAAAGTTAGAACAGGTTCTTTATCCTTAACAAATGTGAAGGATTCATCAACCGTCTGCTGAGCTATGTCCCACACAGTCTGTCTCTTATCTTGTAATCCATTTAAAACTGCTCTTCACGGCCGAGAAGCTGGAATTCTGCTTATTGGAAATGCAAACATAATTCAACATGCCACACACAGAGAAGGGTTTTAGGGTAACTGGAGGTCACCAACACAAAGTCATTGGTTCATTGGTTTATCATCTCCTGTCAGGAGGCAGGTATTTATAAAAAGGCCACACAAATAAATCCAAGTGACTTTCTGTGCATGTTTGCCTGCTTGGCAAACGGTGAAGGGACTTATATTGCGGCTTTCTAGTCTGATCTTTGGATCAGGGGGGCACTGGTTCAAGAAACTCCACTCCAAATTGCTCCTGTGGTGATTGCCCACAGTATTGAATGTATGTAAGTCACTTTGGGTAAAGTGTCTAACAAGTGACATTTAATGTAATGTAATACACTACATGCCCACATGCACCGCCCCCCACACATTTACACTGATGGCTGGGCGGCTCATGAGGATCTAATCTAATGCTCAGTCACACACTGACCAATGGCCGTGCCTCTGGGAACAATGTGGGGTTCAGTAACCTGCCCAAGGACATTTTGAAATGCAAACTGGAAGAGGGGATAGAAGCACATTTCTTCCGATAAGTGGACTACCTCCTGACCCACAGCCACCCATGCAGAGGGAGCATGATTCAGCTTCACTCTTCAGATATGTGGCCTTTGCTCTGTGTTGCAACTAGTTCTCCCTAAAACTTAGTAAACCCAATATTACATTTAATTCTGTATTTCCTCTACCCTTAAACACTGCGTTAATGCCAAGGTACTGGAATGTACTGAACTTGTCAATAGTAGTCAGACAGCTCAGGAATAGAAGCCAGGTGAGGCAGAGTTATTGGGAAGAGAAAAACAAAGACAACATCACAACGGTTGTTAAAAGGTAATCATACTTATCCAGGTCATATTTACACAGTTTTGCACACAAACATTAACAGTTTAACCTCTTGATTGGTGTAAATAATCCTGTTTAACTGCTGCTTGTTAACAACCTGTCTAATTGCTCAGTCACATTCATCTTTAGTGATGTCACTGCATGCCAAGATTCCAGCAACTGAAAGGCTGAGCAAAAGCCACTAATAGCTCGTTACACTTCATTTAATGGGGAAAATGTGACAGAATGTACACAAATATAGGGGGAAAAAACGAGGCTCAATATGTAGCAAGTAGCATTACAGAATGAATCCATGGTGCTCTGTGCTTACAGCAGCTGTATACATTATTATAACTGTAGCTCCAAAACTCAGAGCGTGATTATGAGTTCAGTCTTGATCCTGTCTGTGGGGGCTCACATGGAAATCCCCTCCTCTACAAAAATAAAGTTAGTAAGTGGGCCTTGAGGTAAGATTTTTTAAAGACAAATTAATTTGTAAGTGTTTCCAAATGGAGGAGTAGTATTGTTGCCTTAGCAACCACTTAGGGATTTAGTGGCGGTAGCAGGAAGCTGGAAGGAGATATCAGAGGGCGGCATGGTTAACATACACAGTGTCATGGAGGTCGAATTGTGGTCTAGCTATGTAGTTTGATTACAGTATGTTTCACATCAGCAGTTTCCCTCTCTGTACATGCAGCTCTGCAGGGTTTCTCCTGCCCCCCCGCAACATCTGTTTCACTCCTTGACAAAAAAGGAGAAGGCTTGCTTTTTTTGGCAGGTGTCCGAGAAAATAATGAGAAACTTGCAGCCACCTCCTGGTTCCACTGCTCTATACCCTGCTGCAGGACTGGGCTAATATCCATGTGGACACAGTAGATACAATAATGTTGACATGCCTGTATTCCTGCATGGATGGTGAACTAGACGAACAAGACGAACAAACGTTAAAAACACTTGAAAACACTAAAGACTCGGGAGAGCTAGGGGCCGCTGCTGCTGTCTGCGCCGCCATCTTATTATTAATAAACAATAAATAAACTCGCTATTCACACTGTTTTTGTTGACTGTCAACCAAATGGACAGATTCATATCTTGCCACATAAATGACTGCATATGCTCAAGATTCAGCAGGGTCAAAACCAAATGGTAAGCCTTTCAGCTGTCCCACATCTCAACTAACGTTCCAACGGGAGAAGGCGGGACAACCTATGTTCACTGTTGGGCTTTAGTTTTAGTGTGAACTAAACTAACTAGTGAACACATGGTACTATAATGGCTATGAATTGTTTGCAACAGGTTAAATATAAGCACTAAGTCACGAATGGAGAGAGTAAGTTGACAGAAGTTTTGATGTGATACAAACACATTCTTTTGACGTTTCTGCAACTTAACCACTATCTACTGCTGCCTTCAACATGCACATTCCTCTGAAGTGTTGAACAGTAGAGATGGCAAATCCGGATCCTTTTACGGACTCGGAGTCTTCTGAGTCAGTCATTGAAGAGATCCGGATCATATGAGTCATTTGAGTCATATGAGTCAGCATCACCAAGAGCGTAGAAATCCTACCGGTGAAACCGAAAAGTTGTTGCATTTCACGAGCATATTAAACTAACGTTACATTAACCTCCGCTACACAGTGTCTTTTGCTTTAATAAAAAATGTTGATCACAAAAAAAAAGGGTTATTTTGCGATTTGGCGAATCTGAGTCTGCTGTTGACTCGTGCATGACGACGAGTCTGCTGGATCTCTGGATCTGCTACGGTTACGGCTCTGAGTCCCCACGACTCACGAGTCTGCAGGAAGTGAAGGAAGTTCCCATGATTCAGTGAGTCAGGATTTGCGAATCTGAGTCTGCTGTTGACCCGTCCATGATGAGTCAGCCTGGATCTCTGGATCTCTGGATCTGCTACGGTTACGGCTCTTGAGTCCGCACAAGTCTGCAGGAAGTTTCACTGATCCGCGTCCACTCCCCTGAGCCAAACGATAACTTCTGGCAGCTATCCTACTTGCTAAAGGCTAGGCAGATGGACTGGGGTACGTTGTAATGTGATTTCACATGTTATAAGGAGAGTAGCGAGTGACGCAATTTATAGTTTTAATTTGTACGTCACCAGGTGTAGGACTCAAAGGACTCGGGTTAATCGAGAGGGGAGACTCGTCACGACCAGCTCATTACTAGGATCCGGGTTAATGATCCGGATGAATCAGGACTCACCCATCTCTATTGAACAGTAGCATTTATTGTTGACCACTGATGAAAAGTGACATTTACTCAAGTATTGTACTTGAGTACTTTTTGACACATTTGTACTTTATTTAGGTATGTTCATTTATTGCTACTTTAAACTTCTACTCTGCTACATTTCAGAGGCAAATGTGGAACTTTTTACTCCACTACATTGTCCATATAAAATACCTGATATGCTGATATGGCATAATACAGTATTGTACTAGTACTCTCCACAGTAGTTCACATATCTACATTTTGTCTACATTGCTGAATTACAATACTAAAATGAATATGTATAAAAACAGGATCATATAATAACCATAATAATATAATACTGTATACAGATCCATTCTGTATAACGAGTACTTTCGTTTTGATACTCGAAGTACATTTAGCTTATTATACTTGTGTACTTTATATTATTCTGAAATGGGCCAATGTGCAGAATGAGCAATTGTACTTTTGGTACTTTAAGTATATTTTGATGCTAACAGCTTTGTACTTTTACTTAAGAAACATTTTGAAATCAGAACTTTGACTTGTAATGGAGTAATTTAAGTCCAAAGTAGTTCTACTTTTACTTAATTAAATGATCTGGGTACTTCTTCAAACACTGGTGTAGACACGCTATTACTGTACTTTTGACTTGTAACCAATCCGATAGCAATATACTATTAATATGTTTTATAAATATATCCTGGTTTCAGTCAAGTTGTTTTGACCTGCAAATGAGCAAATTAAAGCTTAATAGAAGTAAACGCTGTGTAGTACTTACTTTGGGAGTAAATGCAAGAGCATGTTCACTCTGTAGGTTTTGGAATATGAGCCATGTAGCTACGTAAGATATAAACGTTATCAATGAATTAAATAGACATAGCAGATGAATTGAAGTAGTTGTGCACGGTTGCTGGTTAAGCTGTAGAAAAGCACTGTAACTTTAACCAGCAACAGGAGCTTGAGAAAAGATCTCCACGCTGTCCGTCCCCTGGGAAACTCAAAGCATCAGAACCATTTCAACCTGCCTGCTTTCCTTTAAGCTGCAATGATGAGATTAGAGGCTCAGACCTCTCCCTTCAACCACAGTTTTTGCGCTCTACAACCCCATCATACTTCCACTGATCTTTACTAGATTGCCAAAGGCCAGGGCAAAGGGCGCTCCTCTTGGAAGCCCCTTAAATTGAGAAATGTTAAATATGTTTGAGGAATGTACATGAAATGGTTTACCAATATTACTAAAACCATCCCACTTGTTTTGTTTCCTTTGTAATTAAGTACCCAATACACACCTCAGGAGTGTCAGAGATGAATGTTCCAGAGAAAGACAGCCATGTCCTCGTACCTGTCCAGACAAATCCACACTCTGGCATGTTCCATACATCATACAGTAAACACAGCTTCAGCTCTACTATCAGTTGCTGAATCTCTGACCTTTTCATTTATTTTCTTTGTCGGTTACAGACCTGCAGGCAGTCCAGTAAATACACTCAAATGATAGCAAGTTTAAAGTTCCATTTACATTGCAGACAAGAAAACCTGGACTGTACAGATTGTTTTAGTCTTGTCTTCATCGTCACCCCTGCTGCATGCATTTAAAAACGTCATACAAATGTAATTATCAGCCTCCTACATCACTGAGTAAGATACCGTCCATCAACAAGCAGTAAAGGAGGCCTCAACCGAGGGTTGTGGCTTGGTTCCAAAAGCTCTTCTGTCTTATACTTTAGCCCACTAAATGTAAATCTGGTCCAAACCAGAAGGAGTAAGGGGGCGTTTATTTGCTCAAAGCAGTTCTTTTCACTCAGCTCCTCACCGGCTAAAATTCTGTGTCCTACTTATACACACATCCCTCCACACTTATCTCAAACTCTTCTTAGCCGTCCATTCACCCTTTTCTTGTTGTTTCAGTGATCTGTCAGCATTTCCCTCCCCTGCCTCCCCCCACACCAGTCTGTCCTAGAACTCTGGGTGGAGTTGTGCAAAGGGAATGTTTTGGCTGAAGATTAAGCATGGCTTCTATAGAAGCTTCAATTTGGATTTGTTGAAAGTACGTCCTTAAAAGAAAGATCCCTCATATTTTTTGCAGGAGCAAAAGAGGAGATTTTCAGAGATAGCAGAAAATAAAATGAGACCCTGCTTAAAGGAAGAGCTAAGTAAGATGAACTACCCCAGGGCTGACTTTGATTAAATACAGAGCGCTGAGTTTGGGTGCTTATTTGAACCATATGTGAGCAGACGTGGCGCAAGAACACAAGACAAGCCCCAGCCTGGGCAGCAGATCGGGATCCTCCTCAACCTCCGTGGCTGGAGGGGCGGCCAAGACACTTGTCTTGTGGGACTTGAACGATTGCCAGCGTTTGGTGATTCAACTTTAATGACATGTGTGATTTGTTGGGCTTGTGGCTCAGCGTCTGTGTAAATAAACCAGAAAGATAGCGTGATTACAGCAGCATTCAAGAACATAACTCAGCTTTTTACTTGAGGAATGTACAGCACCCTTCGCAGTGATAAGACTTCCTGCCTGTATATGGCTTTAATCCATCCAAGGATTCAGATATGCTTTGCCAGATGTGGGATGTAACCAAGTACATTTACTCAAGTACTGTACTTAAGTACAATTTGGAAAGACTTTGATTTACTTGAGTATTTCTATTTTATGCTACTTTGTACTCCACTACAATTCAGAGGTAATTTGTGTACTTCTACTCCACTACATTTATTTAATATCTTTAGTTACTTTACAGATTTGGATTAATGATGAGGAAACCACGAGAAGAGAGAGGAAGTAAGGAAATTAGTTTTAAGAGCAATGGGACGTCCTTTCCTCGGAGCATCACGTTAAGGGACGTCCGTTTGTGATGACGCAGCCAGCTCTGTCCCCTTTAGTCACACACAAACACCGGCACAAATCCGGCACAAATAAGCTCCTTTAGATGGTGCACAAAAATCAACTTCCAGTGAGAGCGGGGATCGAGGATATGACAAATAAGAGACTTGGCATCCAGCTAAAGTCATAAAACTAGCTGCACCTTTACCAGCTTTGATAACAATTTAATGATCAATAATTATAAAACATATATTATTCTGAAATGGACCAATCTGCACAATGACTACTTTAACTTATGGTACTTTAACTATATTTTGATGCTAATAGAGTGGTGCAGTGACGAGTCCTAAAACCCGGAAGTGAGTTAGCATTTTACCACATGGTTCCCTCGTCTCAGAGCCAATGGGATTTCTCCATAGGATTTTGGAAAATAGCTGGAAATATGGTCTGTGGTTGACACAAGAGAGACGGATCACGTTTTGTTCTACGACATTAAATACATCAGCAGGGTGATTTTTGAATCACCCTGCTGATGTAGTTAATGTCTATTCAGCCACTTGGTAACAACGATGGTTGTTACCAAGTGGCTGAATAGGACTACAGGAGTTGTCGAGGACGTTTTACGTCATTACGCCGCACACGTAAACACTCCTGCTAAGTTTGTTTGCCCCTGTTCTGCTTGAAAGCAAGTACCTGCGCTCTTGCAAACTGTTAAAACAAACGCTTCAACTTGTACAATTTTGAATCTGTATTTTTGAATATCGATCTTAAGTTGGCGTGACATTGAAGTTGTGCGACCCTGCTGTAGTTTGTTTATAGCATAACGTTACCATTTGCTTCTGGCGATTCGATTTATGATTCAAAAATTATAAAAGTAGGGTAGACATGTGGAGATTATCCGGCTGAACAAAACGTGCATTTATCAAACAGGTTCGATTTCCACAGACCTTATTTCGAGCTATTTTCCAAAATCCTATGTAGAAATCCCATTGTTTTTTAGTCGAGGGAACCAGCAGCTTACTTCCGGGTAAATACGTCATCCCTGCACCACTGTATACTTTTCTACTTTTACTTGAGTAACGCTCAACGAATGCTAGACTTTTACTGTAACAGAGTATTCCTACACTCTGGTACTTCTACTTTTACTCAAGTACAAGATCTGAGTACTTCTAATTTTACTCAAGTACAAGACCTGAGTACTTCTCCCACCTCTGGCTGTGGCTGCCCATTCATAACCTGGTTTGTTTTCCAATGAAGCCATTAATCAGTTGCGTTGGACATGTGGAAGGACTGTGGGCAGGACGGAGCCCCCAGAAGGCAGCACTTACTGCTGTCATTATTTCAAGGCCTCATAAATACTAAAGATCTAGAACTGTCCTTCAGGTGCCCCAAAGCCTGCAATGTCAAGACCCAGTTCCTTTGAGAATCCCCTTGTCTGTCAGAGAGAAACTACACAGGTACACTTTGAAAGTGTTTGCGCTTCACCTCAAACCGCTCTTTGTCAGACCTGGGGCTGCTTTGACTGATTTCTGGAGGAATCACAGGCTGCACTTAGCATGACATTCTCATTACACGGCTGTAACCTTTCGGTATGTGAACACCACCAAACCTGCAGAAGCTGCAAGAGCAGGGGCTGGGGCACTTAAGGGGTCGGACTTTAACACACACACACACACACACACACACACACACACACACACACACACACACACACACACATACACACGTCTTAATACATTTTCACATGTATGTTATGTCCATTATATTCACTTCAGATTTTACAAGGCCGTTCTTTCTCAGTTCCATTTGTCATTTGGCATTGATGTAAAAGCTATTTTAAAAATAAATGAAGCAGAATTGGAAAAATACTTCTACATGGAATGGATACAAAAGGGAATTGAAGATAATGCAGTATGTTATATCCAAAAGTGGTTTTATATACATTTATGGGCAAGTAGCAAGATTAGGTTTAGAATGTCCTATGCTTCTGGAAAGTCTGGAAAGATTATGAAGAAAAATATTTGACAAGTACTCTTTTCATCTAGTTTTTGTTTCCAACCAAAAAGTGTTGTGAACAAGCTTTTTTACATCTATTCTCTTGGACAGAACACTTTCCCATGCCATGCTTGATAGACTCCTTGTTGTTTACGTTAATGTCTTACCCACAAACACATGTTGCATTCATTTCTTCCCTTCATTACCATCCCTTTCTTATTGCCTTGCATTCAAATCTCCTCCCCTAATGACACATCAACAAAGCCTCCCTATCCCCAGTGTACATGTCTGTAGTTGGGTTTCAAAACCTAGACCACCAAGCGACAACACATTCTTCTCATCGCCATATGTAACCATACTCCCTCTTGGCTCCCACTAGGTTCAGTGTGGTCTCATATGAATCCATCGACCTGACCTCAAAAGCTTACAATGAATAGAGGGATCAAATTCTGAATTGGGCTATATTATTATGCTGAGGAGTTAAATATTTTCTTGGGAACCAGCTTTGAAATCTGCTGGAATTATTGTTACCAAATTGTAAACATAACAGTTTCCTAACTTGATCTCAAACATGTTTGGAGGTACCTAACCCAGATGGCCTTTTGTTTTAGCAAAGCATTGAGCAAAACAGTCTAGGACTGTAACAACTTATCTATTCAAAGGAAATATGAACAACATTTCACCATTGATTTGTTTGGTCTGTTTAATGACACACGCTGTGGTTATGTTGGTAGGAGCAGTAAGACAACCAATTATTAGAGAAAATGACATTTGTTGTTTTTGTCTCTTCAATTGAAAAGTGGTGGAGGAAATTAAAGCAATACAGTACAGATCAAGTTCTATGCAATTGCCCGGTAAGAGTTTATTAAAGACCTTAATGGGGACCAAAATACCTTTCCGTCTTTTCTTTCAGTTTGTGATGGATCAATTTAGTCAGACCCCTAATCAAGATATTTTGAATTCATAACATAATGCCATGGATTTTTTGGAATATTTCATATCATTGGTCAGAGACAGTCTAATTTCAATCAAGCAGAAACTTAGCAATGTAAGTAAAAATAAAGTAGATGCTCAATTATAATAGGCCATCAAGTTTACTGTCATGTGCATTTAAATACAACGGAATGTCATACAATAAAAAATAAATAAATACAAGTACGTTTGTGTACGTATGCGCCACCTTGTGGAAAGAAGCCACTTACTAAGCGGTTGGTGTGTGATTTAGAATGGAAGGAGCAAAAACAAAGCTTAAACAGAACCAGAGATCATTAAGAATAATAAAAACAAGATAATTAGTAAACTATTTATATATATATATTCGTAACATTTCATTCTTATTCTTGTTGCAAGTCATACTCAATGTATTTAATTTAAAAAACAATTAAAGTTATGTTTACAGTGGGAAAAGGCTTTTTATCAGATTTACTACCTGCTTAATCAAACAAATGATCAGCAATGTATCTTATCTTATCAGAATAGTTGTCATTGCAGAAGAGAACAGACAGGATTACTCTTCTTTACACAGCTCGTCTACCAGGTTCCTGCAGAAAGTCTGGAACTGATGAGGTGACTCAGCGGTCAGGGTTTCCCAAAAGAAACTAGTCTGTGGTGGTGGTAAGAGAGTTGTGACATAATTGCATACACAGACTCACAACCAGTGCAAAGCTACCAAGCTATAGTGAACATATTTTCAGTTGACTGTTTGTGCATATTGACTGTTTAAAAACGTACTGTGCCGGCCTGGCATCATAACCTGTAACTAAATATGGTTGTCCCACAGTCAATTCATCACACATGTGCATAACCAATCCTCCGGACAGATGAGTCCTGTGTAAACGGCTTAAGGCAAATGACTGTACGGCCAAACATATTAACAAAAGAATTTCCCAATTTGGAATTAATAAAGTATACAGTGGAGGAAATAAGTAATAATAATAATAATAATAATACATTTAATTTCAAAGCGCTTTTTCAGGTGCTCAAAGACGCTTTACAGTGGTGATAAAACGAGATAAAATAGAAAAAAAAATTATTAAAACAGCAACACATATTATAATAAAATAAAAAAATATTAAAACAGCAACACAACATAATTCACAAATTAAAAGCCAGTCTGAAGAGGTGTGTTTTGGTCAGTGTTTTGAAAAGTGGGGGGGTCGGTGCAGTCTCTGATGTATTGTGGAAGGGAGTTCCAGAGGGTGGGGGCAGCGATGGAGAAGGCTCTGTCCCCCCAGGTTCGGAGCTTGGTTCGTGTGGGGATAGAGAGGAGGTTCGCTTCTGATGAACGAAGGCTGCGGGAAGGGGTGTAGTGGTGGATCAGGTCGGTGAGGTAGGGGGGGGCTGGTTATTGAGAACTTTGTGTGTTAGCAGAAGGGGTTTTGAAGTGTATTCGTTGACGGACAGGGAGCCAGTGCAGGTTTTGAAGGACGGGGGTGATGTGGTCTCTGGAGCGGGTGTGGGTGAGGAGGCGGGCAGCGCAGTTCTGGATATATTGCAGTTTATTTAGAATTTTGGATGATGAGCCATACAGGATGCTGTTGCAGTACTCCAGTCTTGAAGTGATGAATGCATGGATGAGGGTTTCAGCAGCCGGGAAGGAGAGTGAGGGGCCCAGGCGGGCAATGTTTTTTAGATGGAAGAAGGCAGTCCTGGTGATATGGTTTATGTGTTTATCGAATTTGAGCTGGCTGTCAAAGACTACTCCAAGGTTGCGAATGTGAGGAGAGGGGGTTAGCGTGGCGTTGTCAAGGGTGAAGTTGAAGTTCTGGGTGGTGTTGGTGCGGGATGTGGGTCCGATTATGATGATATCTGATTTGTCGCTGTTCAGTTGAAGGTAGTTTGTTTGCATCCAGGATTTAATTTCTGAGAGACAGTTGGTGAGTGTGGAGTGAGTTGTGGCAGTGATGGTTTTTGTGGAGATGTAGAGTTGGATGTCATCCGCGTAGCCATGATACTGAAGGTTATGGCGGCGGATGATTTTTCCAAGGGGGAGCATATAGAGGATGAAGAGGAGGGGACCAAGCACCGAACCCTGGGGGACGCCTTGGGACAGAGGGGCAGTGGACGAAGTGCAGTTATTGATGTGGATGAACTGGTGTCTGTTGGTGAGGTATGATTTCAGCCAGGAGAGTGCAGTGTCTGTGATGTTAAGTGATGATTCCAGGCGGGACAGCAGGATGGTGTGGTTGATGGTGTCGAACGCTGCTGTGAGGTCGAGGAGGATGAGGATGTTGAGATTGCCGAAGTCTGAGGAGAGGAGGAGGTCGTTAGTCATTCTGAGGAGGGCTGTTTCTGTGCTATGTTTTGTGCGGAATCCTGATTGAAAGGGTTCAAACAGGTTATTGGAGCTGAGGTGTGATTTCAGTTGGGAGGCTACAACACGTTTGAGTAGTTTTGATAGGAAGGGGAGATTCGAGATAGGCCGGAAGTTGGACATGATGAGGTGTGAGTCCAGGTCTTTTCAGTATGGGTGTAACAGCAGCCAGTTTGAGTGAGGACGGGACCGATCCAGAGCAGAGGGAGGAGTTAATGATTGTGGTTATGAGTTGGGAGATGGGAGGGAGGCATTCCCTGACAAATTTTGTTGGTATGGGGTCCAGAGTGCAGGTGGAGTTCATTCCAGCCATGAGGGTGGACAGTTGCATTGGGGTCACAGGGGGAACCGGGATAGGGGCTGTGAGGTGAAGGGGGGGGAGCCAGGAGGGGAGATGGGGAGGGCTGCTGAGGAGGTCAGGTTTCTATAAATGCTGTTGATTTTGGATTGAAAGAATGAGAGGAAAGAATTGCACTGTGCGTTTGTGAAGGATAGGGTGGCGTTGTCACAGGGTTTAAGGAGTGTGCTGATGGTGGAGAACAGAGCCTTGGGGTTGCTGGAGCCGGAGTGTATCAGTTGTGAGTAGTAGTTGGACCGGGCTGCTTTGAGTGCGTTATTGTACTGTTGTAGGTAGTTTGGTGTAGGCATGGAGATGAACTGTTAGAGTGGTTTTCTTGTGAAGGCGTTCCAGTTGGCGTTTTTGTGATTTCATTTGGCGGAGTTCGGGGGTGTACCAGGGAGCTGAATGTGTGAAAGAGACAGTTTTGGTTTTTTGGGGGGCCAGTTCATTAAGACAGGAGGAGAGGGTGGTTTTGTAGTAGTCCACCAGTTGACATGGATTGTCAGGCGGGGGGGGGAGGGAAGGCGGACATCTTGCAGGTGATGCAGGCTGAGAGTGCTGAGGGAGACAGGGATTTAAGGTTTCTGAAGGTTATTGTGCGCTCGTGTTTTTGGATGGGGATGGGGATATTAATGTCCATGGTGATGGCCAGGTGATCGGAGATGTGAAGGTCGAGGCTGGATAGGTGGTGGGTGGTGAGACCAGTGGAGCAGACTAGGTCCAGGATGTGTCCACGGCTGTGTGTAGGGAAGTTGATGTGCTGTGTAAAGTTGAAGCATTGTAGAGTTTCCAGAAATTCGATGGCATATTTACTGGTTGGGTCATCAATGTGGATATTGAAATCCCCTACGAGGAGCACAGATGGAGATATTGCGCATAGCTGGGTTAGAAGGTCAGAGAGGTCGGAGAAAAAGGTGGGATTTTGTTTTTGAGGGCGGTAAATGATGGCTGTGACCAGGGGAGTGGGACCAGAGAGCTTGAATACCAGGTGCTCGAATGGGGGAATATCAGGGATGGAGATGGTGGTAGCTTTCACATCCTTCCTAAAAATAGCAGCAATACCACCACCCCGTCCTTGTGGACGCGGTTTGTCAAAATAGGTGAATCCTGATGGAGTGACTTGGTTTAATGAGAAATAGTCCAGAGGTTTTTGCCAGGTCTCAGTGAGAAAGAGGAAATCCAGGTTATTGTCCGTTATGAATTCGTTTAGAATGTGGCTTTTATTGTTCATGGAGCGGGCCGCTTTTAGAGGGCGTTGCGTTGTGATAGGATGGCTGGACCGGGGAAGTGGTCGGAGATTGGTCAGATTCACGTGTTGATTGTTGTTGTTGTGGCGTAATGCGGAAGTGCGGCACGACCAGATGGACGGGATGGAGTGTGGAGACGTAGAGTGGAAGAAAAACTTACGGCCAGAGCCTCTGTGTGGAGGCCATCGTCCGCGGAGTAAACCCGTCTCCTTGAGGAATATCCATACAATCGGGAGGCAGGTGGTTATTCAGAGAGTGGAGGTCTGAAGCGGAGAAAAGCGGTGGCATGATCGGGGGGTGTGGTGCTAGCACAGAGCTAGCTGTTGCCGGAAACCAGGGGCCGGATGACCGTGGCAGAAGAAGTGGTGTGAGCCCGGGTATAAACCACAGGATAATCCACAGCATCACAGGAGGACGATGTCAGCGGTTTGCGAAGGCGAGGTGGGAAAGAGTGACTGACGTCCATGCGGAGAATGGATGCCGGGCGACTAGCCCGCTAGCTTGCTAGCTAGCTTGATAGCCACTTGCCGATGACCGCCTGGGAGGGAGGGCGTCAGCGGGGGAAGCCCGAGGAGGGGACGAGAGCTCAGGTAGAGACGAGAGTATTCAGTTTATCGTTGTAGCCACCGGATGGCTAAGGGTCTGCTAGCTAGCGAGCTAGGAACCGATGAGCCAGCAGGTTGGTGACAGCAGCGTGAAGTAACAAAAGTAGCAATTCGGTATATCGATGTAATAAAAAAGATACTGATGTTAATTAACATTTAAAGGTGGGGTAGGTAATTCACTTCAGAAACACTTGTTATATTCCATGGAATGCTCTTAACATCCCGATAGCAATGAATACATTAAATGCTTTGACAATAAATACATAACAAAATGTCATCTGTGGAAGCCGTGGCACTTTTGTAAGTTTGCCCACTTACACAGAAATGAACAGTCTATAATTGTTATGGTAGGTTTATTTTAACAGTGAGAGTAAGAATATCAAAAAGAAATCCAGAAAGTGACATTATATAAAAGATAAAAATAGATTTGCATTTAACTTTGGGAAATAAGTATTTGATCCCCAGCAGAACATGTGTTGGGTGGTCTCCAGGTCTGTGCACATCTCAGGAAGGATGTTGGTCCACTCCTCTCTGAAGATCCTCTCCAAATCCTTAAGGTTTTGAGGCTGATGCTTGGCATCTCGAAGCTTCAGCTCCCTCCTAGGGCTGTGCAATTAATCGTATTTTAATCTCGATTACGATTTTGGCTTGCAAGGATTACGAAAACAACGTAATCGAAATAAAAAGATTATTTTGCTGCGTGCGCTTTCGCCCCTCCCTAAAAGCCCTCTCGGCCAGGTTGTCAGTGACAAAAATGCTTTAATGGACCTCAGCCGTTATAAATAATAATACATTATAACAAATTATAAATGATAAAAAATTAAATTGTGAATCACAAACAAAAAGCCTTTGCTACAACAAATAGGTAGATTGTCTCTGCAGTTACACTTTCTTACACACAAATAAATACAGCACACAGTGTCTCACCCCGACCTATTTTCTGCAAATTTGCAAACACTTTGAAATAGCGGAATCAATAAATTGGCATAGTTTAAATAAGTTAAAAATAAGTAGGGTTAGTCGTTAGTTTGTTTAGTATTTGGCCGTGTAATAAGCCGGATAATGTGCAGCGAGCCGGTCATTATTGGAAGAAAAAAACACCGACATGATCACAGAGACCGACGCGAAGCAAATGTTTACATTTGAGATGTTCCCGCATCACTGTGGTGCTCCTGTGCCTTGCAAGTTCGATTTTACACAGTTTGCAGGTAACACACTTTTTACTGTTGTTTAAAGTGCTCCCACGCTGTTGAAGATGTTAGTCGGACCGTGCTTCTCTACGCCTCCGCCATTTTTTTAATGTTTTTTTTTTCAATGTTTTTTTTTTTCCAGTGACGTAGCCAGCGTCGCAAACAGAGAGTAACAACATAGACCCAACGAATCGACGACTGAATTAGTTGGCAACTCATTTGGTCATCGAATTTAATCGATTAAGTCGATTAGTTGTTGCACCCCTACTTGAGATAATTAACAAGTTCCTCCCGTGTAGTTCTTTGCTGATCCCTCACCCTTCTCATGATCATCGATACCCCACGGGGCGAGATCTTGTGTGGAGCCCCAGATGCTTTCTGATGATCTTGTAGCCAATCCCAGCCTTGTTCAGGTCTACAATCTTGTCCCTGAGGTCCTTAGAGAGCTCTTTAGTTTTGCCCATGGTGGAGAGGTTGGAATTTGATTGATTGATTCTGTGGACAGGTGTCTTATATACAGTTAACAAAGTTGATATTAGGAGTACTTTTTTTGAAGGAAGAGGAGTTATGTAACCGGTCTGAGGGAGCCATAATTCTTGTTTGTTGCAAGGGGATCAAATACTTATTTCTCACAGTTAAATGCAAATCAATATTGATCTTTTATATAATGTCAATTTCTGGATTTTATTTTTGATATTTTTACTCTCACTGTTAAAATAAACCTACGATTCCAGTTATAGACTGATCATTTCTTTGTAAGTGGGTGCACTTACAAAATAGGCAAGGGATCAAATACTTATTTCCTCCACTGTATCTATCTACCTATCTATCTATTAAAAGTCACCTATTGTGCAAAATGCACTTTTTTATGTCTTTTATACATAAATATATATCCCCGGTGTAAGGAGACTCAAAAAGTGTCTGAAAATACAACCATCTCTCTTTTCCTCCTTCATCTCTAAAAACGGGGTACAACAGAGTAGGGCTGCTCGATTATGGCAAAAATCATAATCTCGATTATTTGGGTCAATAATTGATATCACGATTATTAAAAACGATTATCCATTTACTTTGAAAACATCAATTTATTGGAGAAAAAAAATGTGAACAGTATATTTTTAACAGTTGATTACCCTGAACTTTAAGTATAATTCAACTGAAAAACCAAAAAAAAAAAAAGTAATTTAAAAAAAAAAAAAGTAATAATAATAAAAAAAAAATAATCGTTTTATTTCGATTACGTTGTTTTCGTAATCGTTGCAAGCCATAATCGTAATCACGATTAAAATACGATTAATTGAGCAGCCCTACAACAGAGCTGATCCAGATTTGCTGCGGTCATGACGACATTACTAAAATGTGGGCTGGCTTCACGCCCACGGCCCTATCAGAAACGTTGCTGTATCAGAAACAATGCGCAACGTGTTTTGGAAATAATATGGTCTGTGTTTACATTAGCATCATCGCTAACACTCAGAGCTAACGCTGTACTGGAGAGAATATGTGTAAAGAAGCAGGAAATAAAAAGGTACTGTCCTTGTGGTAAACCCGCGAGAGAGAAAGCGTTTGAGCTCCATACTGTTTCAGAAATAATGTTTGATGTGGTTTGGAACATGATATGGCGTTTAATCACGGCAGCGTTTAATAATAATAATAATAATAGATTTATTTTGTTAGCGCTTTTACAGGTGCTCAAAGACGCTTTACAGATATAGTGAAAAGAAATGAACAACAAATAAATATATATAGTTAAAGTCAAATTTAAAATCAAGCAATACAAAAACAATCACACATTAAAAGCCAGATTGAAGAGGTGAGTTTGTGTACGTTTTTTGAAGGTGGTGAGGTCAGTGCAGTCTCTGATGGGTTGTGGGAGTGAGTTCCAGAGTTTAGCTGAGTTTCTGCTGGTAGACAGCCTTCTCTTCACAGAGCTCACTACTTGCATGCAGACGCTCCAAAGGGGCGTGGCCAGCAGCAGCTCGGTTACATTGAAAGGGCTAGACCCAGAATCAGCACTTTAGTAACAGGGCTGAAATAGAGGGGTATGAGGCATGCTACAATGGGTGGTCTGTTTGGTAATTTGAGCAAAACACTTCAGAGACATTTTTTGTATACATATGGCCCTGTAATATATTGTTTAAATATAGCATAATAGGTGAGCGTTAAGGCACTGTTCCCTATTATTCATTACAAATGCATATTTAAATGTAGTGACAGGAAGGCCAGGATGCAGCCACTAATTATCTCTTGAAAAAGTGTGAATAATAAAATCTCATTGGCTGAGGATTTCAAAGTTTACATAAACATTATTCTATCAAAGATCTCGGTCAGGGGCGGCGCCAGGGGGTAGCTGGGAGTTGCTATAGCAACCCCAAAAATTCGCCTAGCAACGGCTTAGCAACCCCATTGTTTTGTTATGAAAATGTATCATATTTATACACATTCTCGCGAGATCTATCAGGGGTCATTGTAAGTTAAAGCGCAAACTGTTACTTGGCTAATTCCAGTATATGAACACACTACAGATCGAAAATGGAAAGATTTCTCACAACAAGTCAGCGTAAACGACCGCGATCTCCAACGGAGCCGGTCCAGCCGGATAACCCTGCTATCCACAAGGATCCCGATGTTCACTGTAATGAAAACCGGGAGGATTGGGACCACGAAGAACAGGTGCCCCCGCCAACTGACCCGCTGCACCCACAGCAGCAAGACCAGCTAGCTGCTACCACGAACTGCAGTGGAACTAGTGGAACTAGCGCTGCTCCCCTCCACACCGTAATTGACATCAGCCAGTCAGCCTGTGATGGACCAAGACGTCCTATGCTGAGAAAATACCCGACCAAGAAGTACGGACTGCAAATGCGGTCATTCAATCGCCGATGGTACGAGCAATATACTTGGCTCGAGTACTCAGTGACTATGGAAAGTGTATTTTGTTTTGCCTGCAGGCATTTTGCTCACGAAGGACGCCGGTTCCATAAAGTAACCGCCTTTACCCATGACGGATTTAGCACCTGGGTTAAAGCTACGCAGTCATTCCTTACACATGATGTGAGCAGTGGACATAAATGTGCCATGGATGCATGGTCTGAATTTAAATTAAGGAAAGAGAGTGGCTCAAAAATCAGCAACGCACTCAGCGAGGGACATTCAAAAACTGTATGTGAAAACAGGGAATATATGCGGGCAGTTGTGGAAGCATTGCGTTACACTGCGTGTCAAACCATTGCACAACGAGGGCATAGGGAGAGTGAAGCATCAAACAGGGGAAACTTCATCGAACTTTTAGACCTGATTGGCAAGTTTGACAAAACTGTGGCAACAAAAATATCCGATAATCCGAGAAATGCAAAGTACACACACCACGACATACAAGATGAGCTAATTGAGCTGATGTCAAATATGGTCAGGGATCAAATCAGTGGGGAAGTACAGGAAGCTGGAGTGTTTGCACTGATGGTGGATGAGAGCAAAGACGTGAGTAAAAAGGAGCAGGTGTCTGTGGCAGTGCGGTATATACATAACGATGGCATACAGGAGGAGTTCCTTCACCTCACCCCAGCTGATGGACTAGACGCCGATTCACTTTTGAAAACGATCAAACAGACGCTCAATAAATGCAACATTGATCACAACATGTGAATTGGCCAATGCTACGACGGTGCCGCTGTCATGTCGGGGTGTAATAACGGTGTGCAGGAGAGATTTCGGAAGGAGGTGCCACAGGCCCTTTATGTACATTGCCATGCCCACCGGCTAAATTTAGTTTTAGTTGACTGTGTCAAGAATGTAAACCAGCAGGGGATTTTTTTGAAGTTGTGCAGATGCTGTATAATTTCTTTTCTGGCTCTGTCGTGCACAACATTTTCCATAAAAAAACAAAAGGAACTTGAACCAACAGAAAAGCCGGTTGAACTAAAAAAGCTGTCAGACACTAGATGGGCTTGTCAGTATTCAGCACTGTGGGCCATTCAGAAAACACTGCCAGCAATCTATGCCACACTCGATGAGGTTATCACGCAGTCAAACGCTCGAAGGAAGACAGAAGCTAGAGCAGTGAAGGCACTGATAGACGGTCAGTTTGCTGTGCAACTCACTCTATTTGAGGATATGTTTCGGGCCACCAAATTCTTGTCCGACCATTTACAGTCCCCAGATCTGCAACAGGCATCTGCTACGGATCTTGTTGAGTCGGTAATAATAATAATAATAATAATGGCTTTAATTTATAAAGCACTTCATATTTGAATTCAAATCCCGAAGTGCTAACATGGTAAAAAGAATAAAAAGCAATAAAAAAATTAAAAAAAAATAAAAAATAAGTAAAAAGAATAAAATAAGATAAAAGGGTGGTAATAAATAAATAAAAGGTCTAGGGAAAGGCTCTATTGAAGAGGTGGGTTTTGAGGCCTTTTTTAAAAACCTCCACGGTCTGTGGTGCTCTCATGTGGTCGGGGAGAGCGTTCCACAGACTGGGGGCAGCCGAGCAGAAGGCCCGGTCTCCCATGGTACGGAGCTTAGTCCTTGGGGGTTTGAGGAGGTTTGAGTTGCTGGAGCGGGTGGTCCGCACGGAGGTAAGGGGGGTGAGGAGTTCCTTGAGGTATGGAGGGGCAGTTCCATAGATACACTGGTGTGTGAGGACGGAGACCTTGAATGCGATCCTCAGTTCCACGGAGAGCCAGTGTAGTGATTTCAGGATGGGGGTGATATGATCATATTTGCGCACCCTCATCAGGATCCTAGCAGCGCTGTTCTGGATGTACTGGAGCTTCTGGATGCTTTTCTTAGGGATCCCGATGAGGAGTGCATTGCAGTAGTCCAGCCTTGAGGAGACAAAGGCGTGGACTAGCTTTTCGGCGTCAGACAGAGTGAGTGAGGGGCGGAGTTTGGCGATGTTCCTGAGGTGATAGAAGGAGTTTTTGCACAGCTGTTTAATGTGGGCCTCAAAGGTCAGATGGGCGTCCATTTTCACACCCAAGTTGGTGACTGTTGAGGAGAGGGTAATGTCCTGGCCGGAGAAGGTGATGGTGGTGATGGTGGATGACCGAACCTGATGTGGGGTGCCAACTATAATGGCTTCGGTCTTGGAGCTGTTGAGTTTCAGGAAGTTTTGCTTCATCCACGCCTGTATCTCCTCCAGGCAGGTAGTGAGTGTGGGTGAAGGCAGGGCTGCAGAGGAGGTAGGGTTGATCCTGAGGTACAATTGGGTGTCATCAGCGTAACAATGGAATGATACTCCATGTCGGCTGATGATAGAGCCAAGGGGGAGCATATAGAGTGTGAAAAGGGTGGGGCCGAGAACTGATCCCTGAGGGACACCACAGGTGACGTTGTGGGTACCCGACTCTGCCTCACCCAAGGAGACGTACTCTGTTCTCCCGGTGAGGTATGATGTGAACCAGTCAAGGGGAGAGTCAGAGAGTCCGATGGTGGAGTGCAGACGATGGAGGAGGATGCCGTGATCGACGGTGTCGAAAGCTGCAGTGAGATCGAGGAGGATGAGGAGAGAGGGAGAGCCAGCATCAGCCGTCATCAGCAGGTCGTTGGTGACCCTGACCAGGGCAGTTTCTGTGCTGTGGCCTGAGCGGAAACCAGACTGGAACTTCTCAAATAGGTTGTTGGAGTTTAGGTGGTCCTGGAGCTGAGCAGCAACTATTTTTTCCAGCACCTTTGACAGAAATGGAAGGTTGGAAATGGGTCTGTAGTTGGCCAGGACTCCCGGGTCAAGGGAGGGTTTTTTAAGACGAGGTTTGATGACAGCGGTTTTTAGGGCAGAGGGGACATGGCCAGACTGGAGAGAGAGGTTAGCGATCTTAGTGATCATGGGGCTCAGGGTGCAGATGTACGATTTCACCAGAGCTGACGGAAGGGGGTCCAGGACACAGGTGGAGGGCTTCATCCTCCTAACGATGCCCTCAACCTCTTGCTGAGAGATGACCGTGAAACAGCGAAGAGGCTGGGTTGTCCCAGGCTGTGGGTCAGCAGTTGGAACTGGAGGTGCAGAGGGGCTAGAGAGGATGGAGCGGATGGTGTCAACTTTGTTTTTGAAGAAGGCGGCGAAGTTGCTACACTGCTTCTCAGTGGAGTCGGAGTGTAGAGGACTTTGGGGTTTGAGGAGGTGGTTTATTGTGGAGAAGAGTTGCTTGGAGTTTCCAGTACTGTTGTTGATGATGATGGAGTAGTACTGGGATCGTGCATCTCTGAGGGACTGTGCGTAGGCCTTCTGGTGTTCACGATAGGCTAACAGGTGAACAGTGAGTCCTGAGGCCTTGAGCCGCCGCTCAAGGACACGCCCAGCTGTCTTCAGTCTCCGCAGCTCGCCGGTGTACCATGGGGCTGAGCGCGAGAAGGTGACCATCCTGGTTTTGAGGGGGGCGTGTAGATCAAGGAGACTGTTAAGGGACTGGTTGTAATATGCCACTGACTCATTTACTGATGAGAAGTTGGCGGAGGAAATATGCTGGAGGTCCAGGGTCATGATGTCCGGGTTGATGTTCCTCAGGTTCCTGAAGCGGATTTGGCGTTTGGGCTTGCTGAGTGGAGACTGGAAAAACAGCTCCAAAGAGATGGTCTTGTGGTCAGACACCCCCCAGGTCATACACTAGCAAATTACATCCCTCTCCGAAAAGCGAAATGAAAAATCATGGAATGAAATTTTGGACAAAGCACAAGCCCTCTCCACCAAGACTGGCATCCTCGTCCAGTTGAGACAAGAGCGACGTCAGACTCAGCCTGCATGCCACCTACAGGAGTTTGTAGTTGATGCTCCAACAGGAAAACCTCCACCACTCACCTCCTCTGATGACATCCGAAAGCACTGCTACTACCCTGTCATTGATAGACTTGTCAATGAAATGAAAAGGCGGTTTTCGTCTGAATCTTGTGGTGTTCTACAGGGCACGTCTGCCTTAAATCCAACACATAAGTCATTCCTTGAGATGGAACACCTATCACCCATGGCCCAGTATTATGGGGTAAAAACTGACAACCTGTCTGCAGAACTGCACCAAGTTCGACGGCTCCTTGACCGAAAAAAGCAGCAGCAGGGACAAACTGTGAAAACCACGCACGAATTTCTCTCCCTTCTCCGGCCATACAAGGACGCATTTATTGATTTGCACAGACTTTTGTGTATATCGGTCACACTGCCTGTCACGTCTGCAACCTGCGAACGCAGCTTTTCTTGTTTACGGCGTGTCAAAAACTACATGAGGAGCAACAGCGGGGACTTAAGGAATAGCAGCGGGGACTTAAGGAATAGCAATTTGGCCCTGCTGTCCATCAATGCAGAACGTGCAAGAGCCCTTGATGTGCAGGAGATCATAGACGCTTTTGCTTTGAACCACAACAACAGACGCATTGTCCTGCTCTGACAGATGTGACCCATTGGTGACTGGCTCTGCCCCCCTTCTCACGTACACATGTGTGTGTACGTGAGAAGGGGGGCAGAGCCACTCACTGTATGTGTGTGTGTGTGTGTGTGTGTGTGTGTGTGTGTGTGTGTGTGTGTGTGTGTGTGTGTGTGTGTGTGTGGGCAAAGTAATGTTATAATAAGTGTCAAAGGAATGTTTTTAATGTAAATATTAATGATAATATTGTAGCGTGTCCAAGTTCATAGTTATTTCAGTTATCAGATGTGCACAGTTTAGTACATTTGTAAAGTTATTTAGGCAATGTTGTTGGTGGGAGTTAGGGAGAGACCGCCCCTTCCAGGTGTGTGTGTGTGCGTTTTCCGGTGTGTGTGGAGGGAGTACGAGACGGTAGGAGTTGTGTTCGAGTGTGAAAAGTCATGAGTGTTATACTATTGATTGGTTCTGTAAGGCGTGGCTGTGGCCGTCAATACCAGAAAATAAAGAGAACGTTTTCGACATTGAAGGCTCGAGTGATCTGTGATCTTGAATAGCGGTGAACGCTACAATATGAACAGGCTCGTGCTTGGCCCACTGGTATTGTTTGTTTATTTATTTTGAAAATTAACTAGCAACACCGTGCTGTCATATAGCAACTGCTAAGCTACTGCAGCAAAAAAATCCTGGCACCGCCCATGATCTCGGTACATTATGTCTCGTAAAAATACACCTTACCAAACTAACACATAAGCATCTAGCTTCCTGAAATAGGAGTAGGTAACATTCAGGCTTGTGTGTTAGCAGTTACAGTCGGCTTTTATGTGGATATGTAGTGTGTATTGTTTTTGTTGGAGTAGGATTTGAGTTAAAATCCCTAGTTTATTGGTATGTTTGGAATGTTGCACTTACCACTAGATGGTGACTTTTCATGCTCAAGGGGCAATGGAGGTTTTCTGGGCCTGACCACATTCTAGGTTCTCCTCAGACCGAATCTTCCTCTCTAGAAACCAAAACTAGACACTTTATTTCACTCCCTCTGCCTGCTGACAGCTTGACTGCACACCACTAACCTCAGGGAATAGCAAGGGAGGGTCAAAAGAGTGAAGAAGGGGACGAGCCATCAAGCTTAGTTCCTTTGGTCTGGGGCGTATTGCTTTCAATCACAGCAGGCAGAAATGAAGTCAAAATGCTTCCAAAGCCTTGCTAGGGGCTTGGAACACAATCAGTCTCAATGATGACAAAGTGGACTAGCCATATTTAAGTCATCCTACAACTCATATTTCTAATTGAATACATATACTTACTGTGTGTATGATTGGGGGAATTTAGCATTGTAAACTAAAAACCACTTCCTTTGCAAGGCTGTGATAACTTCAGAGGCCATCTGTACCATGACACTACTTTAGGAGCAACAAATTCAGGCAGCAGCTGATAGTTTTATGTGTTGGATACATTGAGTAGCCTTAAGGTAACGTAAATACGTGTAAGGCACTGTATAGAGCCGCCGTGCGGTTTGTCTGTTTTGAGCTACTCTAGAAGATGATGGTTAACACTTTGAACCCCATGGTACAGGAGCTGGATAGGATAAGGTCTCATTTTAAGGAAAACACAACTTAGTTTCAGGGGATTATAATGAATACTCATTTATGGATATTATATTCCACTGTTAATGAATGATCCCCCTAAATACATACAGTAGTTACAGAGTTATTTCTCACTACTAAGAGACAATCATAGCTACTTTACAAGAGGGAGCTTGACTTTTCTTCATACCTTTTCACAAACACAGTTCTCTACAGTGCAGCAGTACAGTGGTATCTTTGGCCGAAAATCTCAAACTGAGTATTTCACTGAGCAAATTTTAAAGTGGCTTAAAAACATGCTACAAATAACCATTTAGCATGTTCAAATTACATTTGAACCATAACAGGAGCATGTTGGCTACCATGATGCCTGCTATTATAAGATGATTGTATTGTCTGCACTTGTTGTCTTGTTGTTGTGTTGCTTCCTCTTGTGGTGTTTCACGATAGGACCACAATAGAAATAAGCCTTCAGATGTATAGTGTTTACAGTGATTGTGCAGTGTTTATATGTTTTTTGTATTCAACAATTAGAACAGTGAATCAATCCTACTAAAGTCTTATTTCAGGGCTTATGAGAGGCCCTCAATTAATTTAAAAATATTAACATAAATATATATATATATATATTACTTTTGATATATGGGCCAATTTTCTTAAAGTGTAAAGAAAGATTTAAGCATTTAGGTTCAATAACCAATCCTACACACTATTGAGTAAGCAGTGTCATATTGTGCAGCAGTGGCTTTGGTCAGGCATATCAAGGGGGCTTTAATGCTTTAATTTACTGATGATGTGGTGCTGCGGGAATGGGAGAGTCTTGAAATTCCAATGGGTGGAGAGGGTTTGTTCTGAGACGGAATTAACCAACAATTCTGTTTTACATTTTGTGTCTTAATAAAAGTCAATAAACCCCAAATGTTGGACTGACATTTGTGCCAAAAGCACTTGAGAGTTAACATTTGCAGTGAAATGAGTCACAAAGTACTTGTTTTCAACAGTTCTCAATACATGGTGTCTGTACCTCAGTTATCAATAGTGCTGTGTACTGTAAGCTTGCTGCCAACATGGCTGCCTCATTATCTCCAGGTCACAACTCTGTTTCCAGTCTGGTCTTGAGTGACAGGGCTTCTCTCTATGACAAATATGATAGTAGATACTATCCTTTTATTTTAGTCTTGTGTAGCATTAACATGTCAAACAAGGGAGAATTTTGTCCTACTAGAGGTCAAGCTTTTATGAAACTTGCATTTTGCTTCCAAACTGTTGTTGATGGCAGATATCTGTTTTTGTTTTGTAGGTATCAGATCCACACTGGCCTTCAGCACTCCATCATCCGAGCTACCCAGCCCAACTGCCTGCCCCTGGAAAATGTCACCTTGCCCCAGAAGCTAAAACAAGCAGGCTACTCCACCCACATGGTTGGGAAGTGGCACCTGGGCTTCTACAAGCGTGACTGTCTCCCCACACAGCGTGGCTTCGATACTTTCTTCGGTTCCCTTCTTGGAAGTGGGGACTACTACAGTCACTATAAATGTGAAGGGCCTGGAATGTGTGGCTATGATTTGTATGAAGGCGAGGAGGCAGCTTGGGAACAGGACCGTGGATTGTATTCAACTGTGATGTTTACCCAAAAGGCTATCAACATTTTAGCCAATCACGATCCTCGCAGACAACCCTTGTTCCTCTATTTAGCCTATCAGGCGGTTCATTCGCCGCTGCAGGTTCCGGCCCGCTACCTCGAGCGCTACAAGGGGATTCCAAACATGCATCGTCGTAAATATGCCGCCATGGTGTCGTGCCTGGACGAATCTATCCACAACCTCACGTTAGCGCTAAAGCGCTACGGTTATTATGACAACACAGTTATAGTGTACTCCTCAGATAATGGAGGCCAGCCTTTAGCAGGTGGAAGCAATTGGCCCTTGAGGGGAAGTAAAGCCACCTACTGGGAAGGGGGGATCCGGGCAGTGGGTTTCGTTCATAGTCCACTGTTGGTAAACAAAGGGACAAAATGTCGGTCTTTGGTCCACATCACTGACTGGTTCCCTACACTGGTGACTCTGGGTGAAGGGACTTTAGATGAAGATCTATATCTGGACGGGTACGATGTTTGGGAGGCCATCAGTGAAGGCCATCCATCTCCTCGCCATGACATCCTTCACAACATTGACCCAATCTACACAAAAGCTAAAAATGGTTCCTGGAAGGCCGGGTATGGTTTATGGAACACGGCCATCCGAGCCGCGCTGCGAGTGGGCCACTGGAAGCTCCTGACGGGGGTCCCTGGTTACAGCGACTGGGTGCCCCCGCAGACCTTCTCCAACCAGCGGCTAACAAACCGCTGGCATAATGAGCGCGTCCGTTGGGACCGGGGTAAGTCCATCTGGCTGTTCAACATCACAGCTGACCCCTACGAGAGAGTGGACCTGTCCCAGCGATACCCCCACTTAGTGAAGAAGATGCTGCTACGGCTAGCGCAGTACAACAGGACTGCAGTGCCGTACGCTACCCGGCCAAAGACCTGCGCTCTAATCCTCAGTACAATGGGGGTGTGTGGGGCCCCTGGTACAAAGAGGAGAGGGAGAAACCAGAGGAAGATGAGAGATACAATAACTTGCTCACCAACCACCTTGGAAAAAGGAGGTGGAAAAATCAATCAAATAACAGAAAGCTGAATAGGAAGGTAGCAGAGTAGCCTACCACATTTGTGAAAAAAACTTCAGTTGCCTTTCTCAGGGATTGACACTTCCTGTCTCAGGATTGTCCTCTTCGGATGATCTTACTCTAGCTAGTTTGAACTTGATTCCACTACATACTGTATGAAAAACAATGCAAATGGACCTATTGAAATGTGTCAAGAGAATAAGAAAAATATCCTCTCATTCAAACACTGGCGTCATGCCCAGACACAACTAAAACCTCATGTTAATGTTAGGAGCATTTAAAGAATGTTCCTTTCTTCTAGATTGTTTTGCATGTTTGAACTGTTGTCACCTTTTGATTGTTCTGTAGATTTATGTCCCAATAAATGTTCCTAGACAGTTGCCATACATCTTGGTGACAGAAAAATAGAGTAAGACATAGTTCTATTATGTTGTTGATAGCTACGATACAGTGTCGTGGAAACAGATTGATGTGATGTTATGTGTGTTTGAATTTATGTATGTTGGTTTTATAAGCACAGTCTGTCTAAAACTTTAGAATAATAGATTTAGTTCCCTTTTAGATGATGTCTGGTCTGGCATAAGGCCAACCCGAATGTAAGACAAGCTAACAAAATAAAAGCCCCGGACACAAAGCTCTTTGTTTCCAGCAATCTTTTAGGCCGTTTGGTTTGCATTTCATGACAGAAAGATTTACTTTATTCTGATGACAATTACTATTAGTGGCAACTGGAAACCTTCATTATAAGAAGCTCACACTTCCACTAAGTATTTATTCTAGCCGGCTCCCGTCGTTCACTTGAAAGAGCCGGCTCTTTGAGCCGACACATCACTCATTTATTATGGGAAATACAGTAAATCGGCATACTGTATGACAGGAGAGGAAAACCTAAATGCTTTATTGCACTCCCCAGAAATGGCTGCCTGTTATGGTGTGCTGTACAATAAGTTGTGTGCTAAAAAAAGAAAGAAATGGAACTATTCACGTGGAGTGAAAATAACAATCTGTATAAATATATTTCTCATAGAAATCTGTTGCTAGGCACCCGTGTAAAATTCACAAAGCTCAAAATGTTGATGTCTGTCTTGAGCTGTTGAGATGAGTGTTCATGAGTTGTGCAAGGCTTTGGTGTACTTTACAGGCCAATTAGCTATTTTAATGACACTAAATTACTTCTAAATGTACTGTACCATAAAAGATTTATAGTTCCCTAAAAATGGAACATGTTCTGTGCTGTCGTTATTAGCTCCTATTTGTCTTTTTAATAAGCAGCTTTCAAAAGCAATACAAGGCTTTGGCTCTGTTACAATCTGAGATCTTGAAATGATTTTGAACACATGAGTCAACAGGAGCTCCAGAGAGAGGGACTTTCCTAAGGCTGCACCCCCCCCCCCCCAAAGCCAAGTGATGACCTCAGCCCATTCAGGCACCGACTTCACTTTCCAACAGCCTTTGTGATAACAATTGATGCTGATCCAAAGCAGGCAAGATTATACCCTTAGGAATAAGAATTAACCTGGCTAAGCTTGTCTTCACTCCTGACCGTAAAACACTAGGGATGCTCTCCATATTATGACCCACAGCTGAATTATAGAAAATCAGATGCTTGTTGTATTGCGTTGTGCTGAGCTTCCTTTCCCATGGACCTTTAGATCAGTTAAAACCTGGATTTTCTGGGAATTCACAGTTGCTTTCAGTTAAGGGCATTACCATCCTTCTTCTTGTGGGAAGAAACAAGGCATTTTTTTTTAACCAAGCTGTAAGGCAATACATCAACACCCCCCCCCCCCGCATCCTGCCCCCTCACATTAAGAATGCCCATTTGTGCTCATGTGGAATGATGAGAAAATAAGCCTGATTGCTAGTGCTCCGTGTGAAACATATAGTTTTAAGTCCTTGCATGATCAGGGTGGAAATAAGCCGAATTATGTGTAGCCAACTGGAAAGAGAGGACCGCCTCGCTGCCAAGAGCTACATGTGAAACAGCATGACTCAGCTAGGCTGTGGGTCTAAAGCGTCTTTCCCAAAGTCAAGTGATGAAAAACAAGACAAATCCCAAGCAGCTGTTGCCCAAAAGAATCAGAATTAATTCAGAATCCATGAAACATCCTGTGAATACCCCCCAAAAAGCCAAAACAAATTTAACGCCTACAGAGCCTACAGTCAGAGCGTGACACATGGCGGGCTTTGCTTTCCAGCTACTTGGCAAAAGTGGGACATTCCGATCATCAGACGTAGTTGAGTTTTTTCATGTGGTTGTACGAGCATTAGATGATGCTCTCATGTTTGACTGACATCATAGGAAATCCTGCCTTGGAAGTGAAAAAGTCTGCAAAATGATAAAGTTGATCTTTGTTCCTGTAAGAAGCATGTTGGAGTTCACATAGTGTACCTGCTGGCATAAAGACTGAGCATACTGTACTATTATAATTATAGAACAAGGTACATACGTTTGAGCCACATTTATTGCAGCCCATATGAAAATTAGGTTTGTGAAAAAAGTTAGTTAGTGTATTGATGGAAAGTCTCCTGGCTGCTGTCTCTCTCCAGACATGGAGAGAGACAGATAAATATGGGCAATCATATTTGCCCATATTTATATTTGTTGTATCAGCCATCAGCTGTTCCTTTTTCTCTTTCATTAATCTTGTGATCTTTTCATGCCCTCTTATCCGCCGTCTTTCTTCCCTTGCTCCCTGCTTAGCTCAGCGGAAGTCTTCCAAAGGTTCAGATCATGTTCAGGCCTGTGGATTGATGTGTTGGATCTTAAACACAAACACAATGCCCCCCTCTCTCAGCAGTAGTGAGCCCCAGGCCAGCTCTAACACACTTCCTCCTGATTTCTCTGCAAAGACAAGACAAAACAATTTGAAGGAATCAGTTAATCAGCTACAGACGATAATCTTTGCTGTACCACGGCCAAATCGTGCTGCCTAGTCTCTTGTCTAACAAGCTCAACACCAGGGACGTGCACAGACATTTGGAGGGGCTATTGCTCTAAACTGGAAAAAGCCCCCCCCCCGGAAAAAACACAAGACCTTTTGAAAATTTTAACTTGTTTTTAATGTAAAAGGTTCATAAAATAAAAACACAACACTGTCATTGCAACTGACACTCAGTTGAATTTTATGTCCAACTGCTAAATTCGTAATTCAGGCACATTTTTTGTTTTGCGGTCCATATCTCATTAAAATATCTAATGTTAGTAACTATTAAAGAAACAATGGGGACAATTCTGTTTAATGTAGTTTTACCATTGTAACTGCTGTGCAGACACACTGATAAAATAGGGCTTCTGTAATTACCTTAAATAAACTCACTAATTAAGGAAACCAGTTCAATACGCATCATTCTTATCATTCTTTATGAGCGTAGTAACGGTAAGGTATCTAATTACTTCTTTATTTAGAATTCCATAACTTAATAACAGAGATGGTCAAACTAAAGTAGAGACATGGCAGAAATCCTACAATAAAGCGAGACAGTGAAGTGTTCTCCTGTGAGAGAGGGCGATCAAGAAAAGAGAGAGAGCGGCCCCGTTGAGGGAGTTTACGGAGCAGAGTAAAAGACACAGAAAGACAGAAGCACAATAACAAGTATATTTAGGTGGTTTTTTTGTAAATAACCGACGGTGTCAAGAGGAAGTAAAGTCCCCTGGTTTGTCCCCTATACTCTAACGCCAGGCAGGCATTTGGTATGATCACCATAGCCATATGAGGCCGGACTCGGAGGGCTTTCCTTTGCTTCCAGCTGTCAGATTGTAAACAAAGTCACTGACTGGGGGCAGAGGACAGCGCTGAGAAGGTGTGTTTTATCGCAGTGAGACGCTACAATACTAATTGTGGGCTTATCATGTTGATTCGGCCACAACAGAAAACAAAAAAACTCTTGCTCTCTCCAGAGGGGCAGGTCAGACAAAAATGGCAAAAGGGCCGTTGCCCGGGTAACATTAGCCCGTACCTGTGCACGTCCCTGCTCAACACTGTGACTTGTTGCCATGTTCCATGCATCACTACAATGTATGCATCTAAAGTGATTCCAGTATAGAATATAAACTAAAAAAGCTCAAGAAAAATGGGATTTTTTTCCTACACCTTTGATAATAAAAGTGTTTCTTGAAATTAAAACCATATTAGTCTTCCAGCATTATGCTTTCATTTATCAACAGTAACTGTATATCAAAGCAATCTGCAGATTGCAGGTAAATAAAACATATATCCAGCTTAACCTGGTGAGGATTTGATAAAAAACATTAGCACATTATTTACGGTTCATTATTACTTCCTGTCAAGATCTAAGGCTTTTTTAATGCGGGCATACCATTGTTTATTTATCAGGGGACCGAGATCTGTAAAGCTAATGTTAACAGATTCAAAAGAATTGTGCAGGTGCTCATGTGCAGCCACTTAAGCTATTGACATTATGACACTTGATAAACTTAAACTAGGGTTCTTTTCCATCAGATTCCAGGCTGATTGGATCAGAACGACAGATTGTCATACCGGGCAGCTATCTTTGAAAGAACACCCTCTACATTTTAGAAGACTATTCTTGTGTATTACAACTTGGTCAGTGGTTGAAAGTAACAAAGTACATTTACTCAAGTACTGTCCTCAACACATCTGGGTACTTGTACTTTAACTTCTACTCCATTATAAAGTTTGAAAGCAAATGTTCGTACATTTTACTCCAATACATTAATTTTACAGATTTATTTACTAGTTACTTTACGTATTCAGATTTTGACAGACAATACTTAGGATAGACTTTTAAAATATGATTATCTGGTACAGTTTAAACCATCCAACATTATATTTAAGTAACTGAAACCATGAGGCTCTGCAAGGCACTTTATAAACTCAGATTTGAGATAAACACTGTATAAATAAACCTGATTATAGCTGCCATTGAAATGAATGTCTGAGTGTACTGTATATTGTTCTTTTCCTGAACACGTCTCCTATGTGAGGGCTTCAGTCTATATCTACAGTTCATGCATCCATCAATCTCGCTCCGGTGACCTGACCCTGGAAAGCAACTGGAGAAGAGGTGACGGTCCAGCTGTGGAACCTCAACTCCAACTGGATCTGACATGCAGGCCTCAACCCCCCCTTCCCCCTGGGCAGACTGAGGAGAGGGGGGGGGGGGCAGGCTAGTGTCTTATTAAATCAAATAAGGTTCAATTACATTTTTGTCAATGATAATTTGAGTTACGACTTGGTTCTTAATAGTTTTATCATTAAAGAGATGTCAGATGGGGTAAGAAACACAATCCTTAAGGTGAGCCATACTTATTGGGGGGAGAAAAATATGGCCAAACATTCCTCACAGCTTGAAGGAAGACCCTTTTTCCCCAGAGTAAGACCAAAAGTTCAGGGTGATATAGAGCCAGGACACAGTAAGCCAAGCTTAGCATAAATACTAGGAACAGGTGGAAGAAGCTAAAAAAAAAGGCAACAACACCTGGAAAGCATACTGAGAACCATGTTCTCTGTGCACAAAACTGAAATGTAAGATTATGTATATTCGAGGAAAATGCTTCTCAAAATATAATAGATTCATCCGCCCAGTATTTCTGTTTAGTGCCTCAAGCCATAATGCAAGTGAACACATGTTGGTCTGTGGCAGGCATGATGCTATCAAAGCTGGCATATGTGACTGCGCCCGGCTGGGTACAACATGTTCATCTGTCTGATTTCTGCCTCTTGCCCCATCTGACTCTGTTATCAAAATGAATTATTATGACTTACTATCTCATTATAATGACAAAGTAAAAAAATCTTTAATCCAAATAATGAGATAGTAAATCATAATAATGATGTAGTAAGTAATATTAATGAGATAAATAAGTCATAATCATGATTTACAGGATAAACATAGTCTTTTCTGTGGCGGAAATGGGCTTCCATAACACGTCAAATGAAAGCAAACAAACTAACAAATATGAGAAGACAGAGACAAAAGCTCACTTATAAAGGAAAGTCCAGATTGTTTTTATGTTTTTGTATACAAATATGATGATTAATTATGGTTAATCTTAAGGAAGACAAGGTGTAGGCCAGAAAATTAATCTGCTTTACACACAAATGACAGTAAGTAGGTCTAAAGTCCTAATAGGTTAAAAACGTTTAACCTTTTAAACATAAAATAACCGTAATCCTTTGGATTATTCGTCAATTTTTATTTTTAAACAAAGCAATAACACAGGTTTAAAAAACAGTTCTAATTAAATGTTGGCTTTAAAGCTGCACTTAAAACATTTTATTGATTAAAAAAGGATTAAATGACTACGTGTAATATTAGAGGCCGTTCATTTTGAAGAGCCCAAATTAAAAAAGCAGAATTGAGCCTTTTTCTAAGCCAATTGTTTAGATTTTAATTATAAAGTATAATTTGCAGCAAAGAAAATCTCTGAATAACTCAGAGGACGCTGCCCAGCCCCGAACGGCAGACAGACACAATCAGGCTTAGCTACTTTTATAACATGACGATAGCCTGGCAGAACTTCCTCTTTTTGCTTTTACACAATAAATTATCCGGACTTTGTTTTAATTAGATTGACCAAGACAACCTCTTGACGTTGAACCTTGGTTCAACTTCAAGAGGTTGTATTGTTGTATTGTTCTGGCTGTTTCAGAACTGTAATATTGGGAAGGATCAAACAATAAAATGATTTTTTTAAAGGTCTCCTATTATACTACTTTGAGGCATATATTATAGGTCTCCGATATATAAAAAACATGTCTATGAAGAGTTTTGCTCAAAATACCAAACAGATCACCCATTCTAGCCTTATATCCCTCTATTTCAGCCCTGGTAGAAAAGTGCTGATTCCGGCATTGGCTGATGAGCTGCACCTGGGCCCGGTGCTGCTCAAAGACAGGCCATTGAGCCCTCTCTCTCTTTTTCCTACTACTTCATTTTTTGTTTTGTTTAATCTTTCCTTGTCTTTGTTGCTGCCCGGCTCTTGGGCTGCAACAAAAACCTGGGAGTTGAGATGAAATGTATGAATATATAACAACAATTAATTTACAAAAGCATAACTAAACAGACAGCCGCGAGGCTGGGAAGTGGGCAGGATCAGGGATCGCCTCCTGATTCCTCCCACATGGCGTCACAGCATTCAGCTGTTCCTGAGCTGGCAGACACCCAGGACTCCACAAATCCCCCCCTTTTTCTCCACTGCCAGTAATGGAGAAAAAATACTGGATATATTTCAGCTGCAGACTTTAAACCTCTCCACCTGTCACATGCCAGGCTGTGTGGAGGAAATAAGGAGGCAATGGAAGGTTGAAGAATACTGTACTGCAGTTTAACGACGACTGTAGCCTCAGGATCACCTTTCCATTGATTTCCTCCTGTAGGAATGTGGAAAGTGTGTGTTAAAGTAAGTGTGTGCACTGCCAGGATGCACTGTTCACCTTTAATCTGATGCATTAGGCAGCTGTGATTGAGGATGTGATTGCTGTTATTCTTATAACTGCTGTGTACGAAACTTACTTTCTTAAATTCCATTAAGGTTTTTTGCTAATCACTTTCTTCTTGTTAATGCAATCTTTTGACGTTTTATACAGTCCCTGTTTGTTCAGAACTAACAGACAATTTACTGACTGTACAACACTTCTGTCTAAGGTCAAGGTAAACTTTATTATCCCAAAAACTTCATTCATTGATGTATTCACAGAGAGACTCATACAACTTCCAGTCACACCTTATGTTAAAACATTTCAAGTAGTTAAAGGCTGTTCATCTCAATTTAAAGTTTGGCGTCTCTTTACATCCGTGCATTGATCCAGGTTTAACTAACCTCTGCTCTGTGTTCAGTCTGAACCAACCCTTTGACGGACAAGAATGTAGACACTTGAGATTTTTTTAATCAAAATTCGCTGCATGCCCTTATATGGCAACAACCTCCAACAGGCCACACTGGCAGTGTAAATACCATTTTCATCATGGGATTCATCCAATACTGATGTAATTCATAGGTATACTGAGTTAAGTCAAAAGTCAAAACCTGGAAAAAAATCATTCATTCCTAAAGATACATTTGGTACTTCCTGCAAAAAATGTAGGAGATGTTGGATAGCAGCAGCATGATGGCAACATGAAGATCCATCAGAAAATCTGACATACATTAAACGGCTGGCTTGTTTACAGTACAGTGAAACCAATGGTAACATAATATGGGGCAAAACACTTTTCTTAATATTAATTAAATGATATATTGCATCCAAGAATGTTGGTTATCATAGCTGTCCATGGCAAACATTTTATTCCAAGTTTAATTATATGTGGGGGGAACAAAGCAAAAAGGGGCCTTTTGAGAATACATATTCAGTATTTAAAACACATTAGCAGCAGATACATAAAAATAGTGTTTTAAAAAGAAATATCTCTGAAACCAAATTATTTTGTTTTAAAAAACTAACGTTGTACTGTAGTTATTGGCCTTTAAATTCCCACATGTGTCAAAGTGTAACTGTTATATAATAAGTAGAGTATGTGAGATGAGTTTTACTGCAGCTCTCCTGGATGGTCTGACTCCAGATGCTGTCTGCAGCTCCTGCCAACACTAAGTAAGTACTGTCCTGTATTTGTTAATATAAATCTCTGACTGCAGTGTATTTAATGACATTGATGAATATGAGGAGTTAGCCAGGGAGGGCCAAAGGAGGGGAGGTTTATGTTGCCAAAGTGTCACTCACCCTACTTTGTACTGCTGTTCCTTTGTTTGTTGGATGGATACCATGAAGTAAATATGTTCTATAATTGTGTCATTTCTTAGAAATGTGTTGTGTGAATCAATTCAAATTAGGATGGTGCAGTTTGAACTATGTGTTTATTATTTCCATGCTTAATATACATCATTTTAATTGACTTTGTATTTCTTCAGAACTGGTCAAACACATAAACTTATCCATATTTTATTTTGTGTAAATGAATTCTTATTTCTTATAGAAAACATGTCTGAAAAAGTGCTGTACAAAATGTGATTAAACAATTTATTTTCATGCAAGAGGGTGCAGTTGTGACTTTAAAGCAGGGGTCTCCAACCTTTCTCCATCTGAGAGCTACTTTGAAAAAATGAAAGTGGCCAAGAGCTACTTGCATCGCATCGCTTACATTTATTCACATAGCCCTCATCAGTTGAATTAAGCTATACTTTTGTACACGTGTGAAATTGCAATACCTAAAGCTTATCACAAATCTTAACTTCACATCAAGGTCCAAGAAAACGACAATTTCTCACATATTATCATGGCCCACATAGTAAATACATCACCTTAATCACCACCTTACAAGCATCTTATGGCACATGTGTAAAATAAGTGCATTCACTCTTTTTCACAGTCAGTGAGATGACTGGCACTGCATGGAGTCCACCATAGAGGGGTCTGCTGGACCCACTTAGGTTCACTCTAATAGAGTCATTTAAATGTTAATCAGTCAGTCTTGTTCTGTATTTAGATTTCATTCATGTCAGAAAAAGCTGCTTCACAAAGGTATGAAGAGCCCAATAAAGCAGACCTTTCCAGTGCTGCTTGGTGATGATAGTTTTCTGGGTCTACAAGGCTCCAGAAATGTTGTGAGTTTTGCTGAGACTTAAGCTGAACATGATTTTGGAGATTTATAACCTCCTTCTCCACAGGATTAACACTGACCAGTCAGCCATCTTTTTCTTCTTCTTCTTCTTCGTCTTGACATTAAATTATAAACCATAATAAATCAAGTGTATAGGTCTAGCCTCCCTATATCTGTGAAATTGTTCCATCCTCAAAAACAAAAAACGAATACTTCTGCAGTCTAGCTGCAGCTTCTAGCAACGGCCTTCTGTTAAAAAAAGACACTGAATGTCCTCCTGAATGTGGCATCACATGACTTGAGTCTGAACACAGCAGACAACAGGAGTATTTACAACAGCAAACTAAAATAGTGCATGTGGGTGCACACTTACATTCTCTGTTACATTAATCCCATGAATGTATGAGATTAAGTTAGCTTCATCATATTTCAATCAGTGATTAAGTGAATAATAACGTTTCTATCGGGTCACTATCAGCCTGTCACTCATTATTTTCAGGGAGGGGGCGGGGTTTGGAGGAACGGAGAGGAGACGGTGATCGCGGAAGCTTTCCTCCTGCCTTCACAAACTTTACACACGTATTTATCAACTGAAAATAGCAAGAGGACATTCATACTCTGCAATCCAAGACTTGATTAAATCCACCAAAAACCTGACATGACGATAACGAGTGTTTTTCAAAAAACACAAATCCCTCCCTGTGTGTCTCTGAGCCGCAGCGACAGGGCTGATTCAGAGCGGGTCATTCTGCTGTTGGTTCTGGACTGGTGTTGGTGGAGAAAGCAGACTGCTCCGTGTGTGGTGTCGCTGTGCCGCTGTCACATCTGTTCCTTGATCTCTGCGTCACCGACCAATTTGATATTCGTGTGACAGAAACAATTCTAAAATTAAAAAACTTTATTGTCCAGCCGCGGCCGAAAATTCAAGAAGCAACCTTACTACGCTATAATCGATAATCGAGCGAGCGAGCGGCGAGCTACTGAAAAGCTGCCCGCGAGCTACCGGTAGCTCGCGATCGACGTGTTGGAGACCCCTGCTTCACAACAGCACCCTCTTGCTGTTTTGACTTGAAAGATTTCCACTTATTTTGGCAGCAGTTTTAACTAAGTATTTATAACTAATCATAGTTAATATAAGGGGAGGCTGTGGCGCAGTGGACTAGTGCGTTGGTGTTCAGATCAGGCCGAGCACAGGTTCAACCCCCACTGCAGTCAGCATGTCGTTGTGTCCCTGGGCAAGACACTTCACCTCAAATTGCTCCTGTGGGGATTGTCCACAGTATTGAGTATGTGAGTCGCTTTGGATAAAAGCGTCTAACAAGTAACATGTAATATAATATAAAGATTGATATGCACTGCAATAGATATCCTCTTGTAATTGTAATGCCTCCCTTAAATGGATCCTTGGAGACCCTTTGGCATTACATTTGAGTATTTTCTTATTGCTGGTACTTGAATACCACATTGTTTTTCTTTGCCTACAGGTATGGTTAAAGAAAGCTCTCCTCCTATAGGAACCTCTGTGTGTATTTTGCATGATATTTATGATATCAAATGGAAATATATTCAATCTAATCTGTTGTGCTCCTACATACGTTGTATTCAGAGATGGAAAAGTATATATATATATATATATATATATATTTGTAATGGTACAACTACTGTATAGTTGATGTTGCCTGTTATTGATGATTTGTGTTGGAGGAGGGCTCTGTAGCAGGTGAATAAATCTTCCCATCTGACCGAGCATCAGCAGTATTAGGGAGAGAGGTGCCTGCGCAGAGCCCAATGGATATTAAAGGACAAACCAGTCTTACCACAGCCTCAAGAGAAACAGAAGCATCCCCTGCTGTGTGCGAGACTACAGAGCAGCTTCTTCACTTCCTAAACTTTACCTTTTTGTTTTTCTTATGTAGCAAAAAGGGACTGCAGCTGCTCTTTGTTTGCATAAACTTGTGTAATTTAAAATAAAATAGATTTGTTTCCTCATATTGGGGATTGTGGATTCATATCCAGCATAAGTCTAAGACTGTATCCCCTCGCTCAGGAAAACAACTTAAACATGTCTGAAACTATTTCATGTTGGAAAACTGGGACTACAATAGATGACGTTTTGTATGGAGCTATTTCAGGGTCATACGTTTTGATCATTCAAAAAAATACAATTTATTTGAAAGTCCAAGTTTTCATCCTGAACTTTGAAAAATACAATGTTGTATTCAAAACAGAAAAAAGTATTTGAAATAATTCAGGTTGAATATTGTTTTGATTCAGTTCAGCAATTTTTTTGAATAAAATATTTATTTTCATATTTCACTTTTATACATATTTTGATATTTGAATACTTATTTTTTTCATTTTCAGATTTTACGTTTTCAGATTCAAAACAATTATTTTTTCAGTTTCAAATCTTTTTTTTTCAGGTTTCAATTATTTTTTCGCCTTCAGATCGTTTTTCGCTTTCAGATGTTTTTTTTTCGCTTTCAGACTTTTGGTCCTGATATTGCTTCGGGGGGCGGGGCTTACCAAAGAGTAGTTTGGCACCCTGAGTGACAGCCCTCCCTCTGTCATGATGCCTTCATGGATGTTAGGTAGCGCAAGAAATATAACTACACACTTTCTATACACAATACTCCCGTGATTGGTGGTAAACAAAACTGATACCAGCGTCAAAGTTCCGTTAAGCGAACTGTTGAGCATCGTAGTTGGCAAAAATTGCGGTATAAGAGCAATAAACTGTGCTAGAATGTGAAATTACGTATCCGCAATGAAGCGTTGTCCTTCCCCACTTCCACGTAGCTCCGTGAACGCAGCATAGTATTGGCTTGGCTTTTGCGATGGCGTCAAGTCCACCTGCTGGCTCCATGGCTGGCACCAGCGCACAGGTAAGAAATATTAACTTTTTTCCATTGTAATAATATTATAGCGACATACATAAAAGGAAGGCAGGCCTTTTGAGGTGGGGAATGAATGTGGCAACAGGGGAAACTAACCATGGCATCGAGGCTACTAGTGTATGCTATTAGCTAAAGTCAGTGCAAGTGAATTTCCCTTATGTTGATAGAGTCCAGCTCACGTGTTTCTCAATCTGTTTTTGCCAGAGTGGCGACCGTAATTCATCTGTGGCTGCAGCAGTACACACTTTAATAACCGTGCTCACAAAGCACCTAAGCCAGGGACAGCTGGAAGGAAGGAAGGAGGACCAGACACTGCCTGGTCCTTCTGTAGAGCAGGAGATGGCCAGGTTTTAGATTTTAATAAATATATATTTGTGTTTATCTACAGGTAAACTGCAAGTTGATATGTCCATTTATGATTATGTGCTAAACAACATTACTTTTTTGTTTAAATAATGCAGATCTTTCCCTGGATTCTTTGTGAAAAAAAATCGAAATTGCCTTGGGAAGAGAAAGCTTCCAGCTCTCAAGACCTTTGCAACTCAAGGAAAGAAAAACTGGAGACCCTTTACATTTTATGTTTACCTGTTAAACTTGAACGCAGACAGTACCCCAACAGCATCGGAAGCATTTGCGCTTGCCCAGGCGGGACTGGGCAAAAGGCATATATCGATGCCCCTGGACATGAGCCATGAAGAGGTATTGTATAAAGAAAACCATATTTATATAACCTGTGTTCATATTTGAAACTTGGAACTTATTTGTAGAGTTGGTTTGGTTTCAAGAACACCCTATTTTATTGTTTCCTTAGTTCTTCAGTCTCCTGAAAAAGGAATATCCAAAGTTGCAGGCGTTGGACGGAGGATGGCTCCTCTACAAATCAACAGGTGCAAAAAATTTGTAAAATAACATTCATTGTAATACATTTTCATTTAAATATTTAGCTAAAAGCAATGATGATTCAAACAATGTAAATTACAGGAGGTCAGGGTAAACGAAAACATCTAATGATTCCGCCTGACTCGGACGGATACACCGGCACACTCCTCCGCAGTGTCACAGGGGCAGGGAAGAACACCCTGTATATTGTCCCTCTGCAGCATGAATTCGACTTAACACCTTTGCCCGCGGATGCTGTAGAGTTCCAGAATATGCCGTCTTTTCACTGAATTGTCGTCTTGAAAAGGGTACTCACAACAATTCCGCAACAACTTCATCTTCACCTGTTGCACTTGTCATTTCAACGTTAAAAACAATAAAACGGCATGAATTGCTTCGTCGCATTCATCTAATCCTCTGTCTCGAGCCAGTGAACTACCGGGCCTTCGAGAGCACCCTGGAACCGAGGGAAACTGAAAGAATACGCCCATTGGCTACAAATCAATATATGATTGGTTGATCAAACTGTCAGTCCAAACGTACGCTCTCATTCAGTGCAACGGCCAGGGCATTCTATCAAGGATATAGAATACCTTGGTTGAAGGATATTCTACCCAGAGACCCAGAACAAGATCTGATTGGTTGCTTTCTTTTCTAACACAAAACCACTGAAATGCGTAGTGCATGGTCCGAGAAGGACAAACAAATCAACGTAACACTGTAATATTACAGATCAACAACACAGATATGATTCTCATTTATTCATTTTATATACATTTTATCTATATAATTAAATCGATTTTTTGTTTGTTTTATCTGAGTGTTCCAGGGTATTCTCTGAATACCTTGAAGGCCGTGACGGTTTGCCACTGGTAAGGACCAACTGTTCATTTTTGATAAATGTTATATAACGTAAAAAATGCATTCATGCTCAATCTGTGTTAATAGGACAGTGGGAGAGATTTTGGCTGTTAGTTTGGCACAAGGTGGCCCCGCCATGGACTTACAGTTACCTCTGTAGTGGACGTATAAACCAGAAGGTTCTCAACAGTGATTCAGTGGCAGATGTCCAGCTGAGAGAGTTAATTGACCAGGTATGAGTTCTATATTATGTAAATGCTGGGTTAATAAGAAATAAGCATTTTTTTTCCAATTATAGTCATAGGTTAATATTGAATATGGTAAAGAGATGTACTTCTCGGTTTTCAGGTTGAGTCGGCGACTGAGCATTCCAAACAAGGACACCATTGTTCGGTATGCTTGACACTTATTTATTTTTGTATATTAAAAGATGTTACATGAGTACCTTTTATTAAGAATTGCATTTACTTTGTAATTTTGTAGTGCCATCATACTCCACGCAGTGCTGCGGCTGCAGCCTATGTTGGAACAACTAAGGGAAGGCTTGCAGCTGTATGGGCTCCTTTCACTGATGAGTCAGTACCCAGATATCTGCCAGCCCTTGTTTGTTTCTGGGAAGATATAAAAGTGAGCAGAACAAAAGAGACCATTCTTTACAATTTGATATTAAAGTTAAGGAGTAAAGAGTACATCATTTACATCTGGATTTGTTCTCATCATAGGTCAATGCAGAGTTTGTCATGACATCAATTCTTCCTCAACTGAGTGACAAAGGGACTACCAGGCATCAGGTTGAGCTGGAGATGATGAACTTCATTCAGGACTTCCTATATGAAGGTATAACGTTTTCGATTTACTTCTAATGAAGATTTAAATGGAAGTTGTTTTAAATTACAAAAGTTGGGTTTTTGAATTTGAAGGCATTGGGCTTGGAAAAACATTCAAATGTCCTTGAATTTAATGTTTAAGATGTTGTAGGAATCCTGAATTACACAAACTTGATTACCTTTTTTGGATCAGACGTTCTGTGGTTAAAATACCTCAGTACAATTCACGTGCACTAAAGGAAAACTACACTTTAAACTGTCATAACGGTTTTTGTTTATTTTCCTCATAGCTGAAGATCATGGGCATGTAGATAAAGATGGCCTACATCCCATCACACCTGCAACGTTTCTGCAGTGGATCACAGGCCAGGGTCACGTCCCACTTCTTCCCTCAGAGAAGAAGGACTTTGCAGTTGTGATCCAATTCAATCATGACTGCAGTGCAGACTTTGGGCCTCACAGTGTCTGTTACCCTGTTGTGACAGCATGTGCCAAGACAATCACCTTACCTGTGAGACATATGAGGCCCTATGAAAAATTCAAAAACATCCTGACTGAAGCGTTTCAATTAGGCCAAGAATTTAGCAATGTGTAATAAGGTAACCATTAACGACCTCTGTTCCAAGTTAACCTTACTGTTTAAGTGTTAAAGGTTTAGCATTGACTGCTTCCAGTCAAGTAATCTTAAAAACATTTTTAATGGCAGCAATAGAGTGGTGCAGTGATGACGTGTTTGTGTAGGCTGACCCAGAAGTAAGCTGCAAGGGTTCCCTCAACAAAAAAGCAGTGGGATTTCTCCATAGGATATCCCGTTGCTTTTTGTCGAGGGAACCCTTGCAGCTTACTTCCGGGTCGAACTACACAAACACGTCATCACTGCACCACTCGGTTAAACATTTCTTAAAGAAAAACAAACAAATTGATATAATGTTGTCTAACATGTTGCTACCCAGAACTGTGATAAGGAATATAATAAAATGTTAAGGGTGTAAAGGTGTTGATGTCTAAATGGTTAAACCCTTGAAACATGTTTGCATTTAGGATGCATGATTTAGTACATGGTTCAATACAGCTAAATAAATGTCTCGGCCGTAGGACCCAGATGGTCTTGTAACATCAATATTGGCCAAAAGTCCTGCCATATCCTGCTCACTGAGGGGACTTTCAACAGGTGGAAGAATCACTCCAGAACTGGTCTCATCTGGCTCACTGGCAGTGTTGAAATCAAGATCTGCATCCTCCATTTCCTTGATAAAAATAAATATCAGTCATGGATTTTAGGGGACCAAGAATAACTTTAAGCACCACAAACACTAGAGAATGTAAAGAATAAAAACGAAACACTTTTTTGCCTTTTCAACGGTACACCTATCAAAAGAGGTTTAAAAAATATTTTTTTAAATCCTCTGGAGCAGAGAGAGGAGCTGTGGATTATTGTTATTGATTAATGCATCAGTGTTTCTTAGGGTCAAAAACACTAAACTCACAATGAAAGCGTTAGTTTATTTAACAAAAGAGCACATGTTCAATGTGAAAAGTGACAGTAGATATAGATTAGTTGCAATTTTGTGTTATATATATTTTAAAAGAAATTATAATTTTTTTTTTTTATTATTATTCTTTTTTAAACACCTTGAATTTCAGGGGGGCGCGGGGCTCCGTTGGCGCGGGCGCGGGGCGTTGGGGGGCGCGGGCCCCTCCAAGACAATGGTAGGGGAAACACTGTAATGAACAGCGAACATACAGTGGCAATGCCAATGTCTTTCATAATATAAGATTAATGGAGTTCCTTTAATTGTGTAAGCTGTTTTAAGCAAAATACTTTGGTCTAATATATTTTAGTTGAAATAGTTTGAGAACACTGGCCAAAATATGTTGATACAATTTTGCTTGAAATAAACATGTAATGAGTACCTCTGCAAGGTCTGGAACATCAATAGGATTATGGAGGAGTCCCATTGTCCACAGTTGGTGTGGGGACAAATTTCGCTCTGTCCTTAGAGGGTGATTATCCCAACCCATCCTGAAGACATTGAGATCCCTCTGAAGACGTGGAAGAAATACATGCTGGGCACAGAACAGGTGGATGCTATCAGAAGGATCTAGAACACCCTCATCCTCGAGGCTGTGAAGAACCTTGTAGTGCACGTTTGAAACAGCCATCCAAACATCTCGCCACAACGTTCGATTCTGTTAAAATAAAAATCATCAAATTACACTCAAAGACAAAGCACAGTATATTCACAAATGATGGCTTTGTGTTTGTCATTGTTTGACATTACTTCAAGAAATGTACCTTTGATTGTGCACACTTTTCCCTGACAGGAAGCTTCCCCTTCCACAGCCCCTTATAGTGAACATGCTATGCCAACATTTTCCACTCCTTGGTCGGCTCTTACTCCTAAAAAGATGAATCACACACATGAAATAAAACATTACAAAAAGTTATGACATGGCATTTTTAAGATTTCTTAATGTAGAAGAAAATAGGCAAGTTATTTTTATTATTATCGTTTTTTAAAGACAGGTCAAAAATGAATATGTAATGGTATAATGCAAATAATCCTAAACATGGTTTGTTTGGAGAGACAGAAGGTGACTTAGTCATCAAGTATTCTATACGATATATTTGATCATCAATAGGGCTTTGGACGGATTGAGGTTGGTTTCACTCAGATTTATTTCGAGAGTCGTAGTTACTTCCTGACTCGGTTGTGAATAATTCTCGGGTCATTTCAGTGATCAAAACATTGATCATTGTAAGTGTTATGCATCTTTTAATGACAGATAAGGCCCAAATGACTAAAGAGTACCACAGGGAGCCACACCTAATGTTGGCCTTACCTTAATGGAAAGCCATACTTTTGCACACCCTCCAAGAAGAAGTCAAGTGAAGTCGATGCTTTATTATCAGTGGCAGCACCCAGGTACATGATCTGCAGCAGAGAAAATGATTAAGCAGAATAAATAAAAGCAGATCTCTAAATGTGTTTAAAAACCAACACCAGACATTCTTGCTACAAGGTTTAAGATGGATACAAACTAAAAATATAGATCCTTTGAAAGGAACTGTAAATCATGCAGCAGGTTTAGTTATTGACCAATAACTAATTATCTGACTTATAAATAATCGTTATTTGTGAAAACAAAATGACCTTCCGTGAGAAGCCATCAATCCCTCCAAAAATAACAAGACCATATCTTTGAAAAACAACACAAAATCACTTTTAGTGTCTGTTATTTTATGCAAACAACTGTGACAGGGCATTTTAAAACATAACTTTTTTAATTTGTACTCTATTATCCTTTATTGTACATAGCATGTAAACATCAAATGTGTGGCGTACCTGATGAGTTTATGATTTGTGTCGATGTGTACCAAGTGCAGAGGACCCTGAACAGAATATGTCCTTCTTGCAACACACCCATCCTTGCCATTCTTGTGAGTACACCCACAGAGTCAACACGATGCATTGATGAAGACACTCTCTTCCATTGCACACGGTGACCCATGGCCTTCAGGATTCCTTTCATCATTCGATATCCTACATGTGGTGTCCTGGCCTTAACTGACCGAACCAAATTGTCTAGTTCATCATCAGTTAGGGTACTGTAGGACTGTTTTATGGAAAGGCCATTTTCATGCATGCGCCTTTTGACTGTCTTCTCAGATACACCCAGAAGTTTTGCTATGGCCGACACTGGTAGGGACAAGTCTTCTATTAAGCCTTGTAGTTGCTGAGGACAGACAACATATTTTGGTCGTCCCATTTCTCCTTGCATTACTGGCACCTGATGAGGGGTCTGATTAGAGATGTCTTCAATATTGACAAGCCTTGACAGCTCAGTCAAAGCATTGATGACATCCTGTGGCATATCAACCTGGCCTGATAGCGACCTAAAAAGAGCCATCTCCTGGTCCACTGCAAACTGCAAATAGTCAACATCTAAGGGCAGTCTTTGCGTGATCTGGGAAATTCTAGTCAGTAGTCTCTGAAGAAAGTCCCTTTTCAGTTGCTCCTAGAATAGACAAACATCAATTTACCATATTGCACTGGATTAGTTCATGTTCAAATAATAAACAGCATGAAACTATCGTTAAGGACATGTGCAAAGAAAATGACTGCAACAATTATGCTTTGTAAACAAACTCTATAAATAGGTGATAAAATCAAAACATAATGTAAGTTATTACCAATCATTTTTAAATAATCATTTAAAGAGAGGTGCTGTGTGAGCACGGTTATTAAAGTGTGTGCAGCTGCAGGTCGCCACTCTGGCAAAGACAGATTGAGAAACACGTGAGCTGGACTCTATCAACATAAGGGAAATTCACTTGCACTGACTTTAGCTAATAGCATACACTAGTAGCCTCAATGCCATGGTTAGTTTCCCGCGTTGCCACATTCACTCCCCACCTCAAAAGGCCCCTGCCTTCGCTATATTATATCATGCTCTATAATAATTACATGGAAAAAAGTTAATATTTCTTACCTGTGCGCTGGTGCCAGCCATGGAGCCAGCAGGTGGACCTGACGCCATCGCAAAAGCCAAGCCAATACTATGCTGCGTTCACGGAGCTACGTGGAAGTGGGGAAGGACAACGCTTCATTGCGGATACGTAATTTCACATTCTAGCACAGTTTATTGCTCTTATACCGCAATTTTTGCCAACTACGATGCTCAACAGCTCGCTTAACAGAACTTTGACGCTGGTATCAGTTTTGTTTACCACCAATCACGGGAGTATTGTGTATAGAAAGTGTGTAGTTATATTTCTTGCGCTACCTAACATCCATGAAGGCATCATGACAGAGGGAGGGCTGTCACTCAGGGTGCCAAACTACTCTTTGGTAAGCCCCGCCCCCCAGCAATATCAGGCCAAAAGTCTGAAAGCGAAAAAAAACATCTGAAAGGAAAAACGATCTGAAGGCGAAAAAAAATTGAAACCTGAAAAAAAAAGATTTGAACGAAAAAAAAATTGTTTTGAATCTGAAAACGTAAAATCTGAAACTGAAAAAAATAAGTATTCAAATATCAAAATATGTATAAAAGTGAAATATGAAAATAAATATTTTATTCAAAAAAATTGCTGAACTGAATCAAAATAATATTCAACCTGAACAATTATTTCAAACACTTTTTTTTTTTTGAATACAACATTGTATTTTTCAAAGTTCAGGATGAAAACTTGGACTTTCAAATAAATTGTATTTTTTTGAATGATCAAAACTTATGACCCTGAAATAGCTCCATAGGAGAAGTACTCAGATCTTGTACTTGAATAAAAGTAGAAGTACTCAGATCTTCTACTTGAGTAAAAGTAGAAGTACCAGAGAGTAGGAATACTCTGTTACAGTAAAAGTCCTGCATTCAAAATGTTACTCAAGTAAAAGTAGAAAAGTATTAGCATCAAAATATAGTTAAAGTAGCAAAAGTAAAAGTAGTCATTGTGCAGATTGGTCCATTTCAGAATTGTTAGGGAATAATTTGCTTAGGTATTCAACCTTCGACCCAGTTCATCGTTTTCTCTCTTTACTGTCTCTTTTCCCATGGCATAGTTGTACGGCTTTGGGTATTGCTGCTATCTCTCTTTAGGAGGAGCAGCTTGGGCGCATTGTTGTTGCCAGTCTATGACAGAGCACAAGCCGCCACGAGGTAGTTTACTGTTCAGGGACGTAGGTTCCCTGGCGCACATTCTTTTCTATGGACGAGAGCTCTAGTTAGATTCAGGGTCCATAATTGTTTAGTCTCACTGATGAAGAATGTTGATTATTACACTCTGAACTAGTTAAAACCTCGAGCTGCAGAAGAGTTCTTCAGAATTGGTTTGGCAACTGCTGTGTCAACTCGTGACACACCAGTTGTCTTGTCAATTCTCCGGCCGTAACTCCAAATAAACCGTCAGTGTTTGCCATCAAAGCTCCAGCTCTCCTCGTGTCTCTCTGAGTCCTGACTCTCCATTGCCACAGAAGTTTCCCCCACAAGAATAATATATATGATATGTTTTATAATGATTGATCATTAAAGTGTTCTCAAAGCTGGTAAAGGTGCAGCTAGTTGTAATGACTTTGTATACTGCAGGGTAGCTTGTGGATTTACTCCAGGTGGAACTAAAGTCTGATTTAACACTTGATTATATTTCCCATCATTCATCCACATCTGTGAAGTGTACTGTGTTATAATGCTGATAAGCCTGTAGTGAGGGCATCGTCAAAACGTCAGCAGGACTGTTGCTCCAAAAGTGTATTCCAGAGAGAGATCTATGAATGATTGGAAACTCCTTCTGTACGTAGCACTTACCAGTGACGTGCAGTGAGGTTCATGGCTAGTGAGGCACTGACTCTTTCAGTCAGATTTACAAATATTATATTTTGACCTTAATCGAAATATTCGTATTATTTTCAAAAGCTTTTTTAGTCTGACGTTTCGATTAATTTTAAACAGACCGTTCAACAAAAGGATACCCAAAATCTAAATATTGGATTGTTCTTTCTTAGTAAGATCCCATTTTCATTACAATTGTGGTCTTACCTTGACTTGAAGATGAAGTCCATGCTATCCTTCTGGACAACAATCTCTATTACTTTTTTGTAAAAGTCCTCCTTATCTTCCTGTAGTTTCAAAAGTCTAGTTTGTTGTTTGCGTCTACCGTCTCTGCGTAGAATAACAGTAGCAACAAGAACCTGTGGGCTCACGTGCGCCCCCTTCAGTGCGGCAGAGGTTATGGCTGTCCCCTGGTGCTTTTTCAGTGCCGTTGTATGATGAGACCAGCGAGCCTAAATATCATATATACGTGAAATAAGTTATTTAGAGACTATGGATGGCGAGGACACATGTAATAAAGGGATCTAACAACATGACATTGGTGACCTACAGTGAGATGGTAACAGGCATGCGCTTAGGGCCCGCGCTCCAGCCAGTTTCTGTGGGGTGACGCATCTGAGGTGAGGCAGACCTCATCTGTGCCTCATCTTACCCCAGAGTAACTGGCTGGAGCGCGCTCACAAAATAAGTGCCCACGCTAAATTAGTGCCCGCTAGTGATGGCAGTTTGACACTGAAGCTTCGAACGGAGCTTCAACCCTGGACTTCCTTTTCCATAGAAGAAGTGATTCGAAGCTTGCTTCAAATCACGTGACATATGACGTCAGAAGCAGCAACTGCTTCAAATCACGTGACATGTGACGTCCGAACCAGCAACTGCTTCATTTCCTGAATGAATCACTTGACTGGTTCGCGGTCCAATCACGCGATTCAATGCACTGCCTCGTCTCTATTCTGACAGGTGACAGGTTGAAACAGTTTCGAATTTGAGCGCTTCAACACTTTATAACCGCTCTAAACAATGCGCAATGTGTGGGTTGTTGTCGTAGTTTGCGTTGTTGCTGTTGAGTTGTTGTTGGTATTGGATTTGAATTGGATCATTATAGAGCAAGCCAGGAAGAAAGATAGGTCGTTCTGGGAAACACTTCGAAATGTGAAGTTGTGAACAAAAAGACAATTATGATTAATATAAAAACAGTTTAATTGTTTAAGGAATAGATAGCCCAGTGGATAGAGCCGGCGGCCTGAATGCTGCGATGTCCTCTGCGCAGCATGTTCAAAGCCCGGAATGGATGAACTTTTAATCATTGCTTTTCAACTTTAATACTTTAATAACTGATAAAAGGCTGTCTCCGCCCAAAAAAATTCCAGCACTCTCTAGTCTCTTCTCAATAACCCAATACACACAATTATCAATCTTTATTTGCAAATAGAACATGATATTCAGTCTTAGTGTGTGTGTGCATCGAATATTTTTCAAGGCAAAGATACGTTAAACCCACTGCAGCCTTGCACTTCGCCAGGAGAGGTCGCTGTAACTGAAGCTTCGAGAAATGAACCTATTTCCGACACAATTGTCCAAGTGGTTCGATGCTTCATTCAAAGCTTCATTTTGCCATCACTAGTGCCCGCGCTCCAGCCAGTTACTGTGGGCTTACGTGAGGCAGAGCACGTCCCTGCTCACTTCTCATCGCTCCCATGTAGTTGTAGCGGAGCTCGGCAAATTTGCCGATTTTGAGTATAAAAAGCGATTGGAATCATACAGAAATCACATTTACAACACAGATCAGTGGAGACATTTTATTATTATTATTATTTAGTTTTTTTCCCGTTACATTGGAGTATGACAGGTGAGGCTCTGCATCCCCTG